>JAVQIZ010079206.1:0-18927 GCA_036023535.2 Galaxias brevipinnis
AGAGAGAGGGGGTGGATATAGGGGAGGAGGGGGAGAGAGGGGGAGGATATAGGGGAGGAGGAGAGAGAGGAAGAGGAGAGAGAGAGAGAGAGAGGGAGAGAGGGGGAGGATATAGGGGAGGAGGGAGAGAGAGGGGGAGGATATAGGGGAGGAGGGAGAGAGAGGGGAAGGATATAGGGGAGGAGGGTAATTTATTGTCTGTGTGTGAGGTCAAACAAATTGATGTCTCCTTCTTTGCTCTTCCCCTCTTCCCTCTCTCTCTCCCTACACTCTTCCCTCTCCCTGGTCTCTTTCTCTCTCCCTCTCTTCCTCCACTGTTCCATCTCTCCCTCTCCCTGGTCTCTTTCTCTCCCGGGTCTCTTTCTCTCATGTCAAAATGAGCTGCATTGTTTATAAATAGTACACTACTAATTAGGTCATTTTATTGTAACCTTTAAGACATAACCTATAATGCACCTATAATACAATAATTTATAGATAACCACATCTCCCTCTCTGTCTCCCTCTCTCTCTCTCCCTCTCTCTCTCCCTCTCGCTCTCTCTCTCTCTCATTTCGTGTGGTGTGTGTGTGTGTGTGTGTGTGTGTGTAGCCACCATTAACATGAACAGCATGAATGATGGTTGGTATGGGGCTCTGAAGGACACTATTCAGCAGCAGCAGAACCAACTGGTGTGGGTTTCAGAAGGCAAGGTAAGACGTGTGCACACACACACACATGCACACACACACACACGCATTGATACACACACACACATACACACGCATAGATACACACATGCACACACACACACAAATACACACACCCACACATGCAGATTAAACACAGGACAGACAGGGTGACTGGTTAACGGTTTTAAACGTGTTGTCTCTGTTATAACCGCTTTCACTTTCTCTCTCTCTCTCTCTCTATGTCTCTCTCTCTCTCTCTCTTTCAGGCTGACGGGGCCCCTGATGATGACCTGGATCTCCATGACGATCGGCTGTCCTACCTGTCGGCCCCGGGCAGTGAGTACTCCATGTACAGCACGGACAGCCGCCACACCTCGGACTATGAGGACACGGATACGGAGGGCGGGGCCTACACGGACCAGGAGCTGGACGAGACGCTGAACGACGAGGTCCCCTTAGGGCCCGCCATCACCCGCTCCTCCGAGCCCGTCCGTGACGACCCCTCCGTCATCGTCCAGGAGCCCCCCGGCTACGCCTCCTACCACCCCCCCGGCCCCGGGGACCCCCCGCCGCCCGGCCACCGCGGGGGGGTGATCGACCCGGCAGGGATCAAAGCCGCCCCGCCCGGCGCCCTGGTACCCCAGCAGCAGGTAGCGTTTCTCAGGACTGTGCGACTGCCCTGTTGCCTGGAGGCGGTGGTGTGTGTTAGGAGAGTGTTCTGGAAGCGCTACTGAACCACTTTAACACCTTTAACATACTAGTTTAACATGTCTACTGAACCACAGGTACTCCTCTAACATACTAGTTTAACATGTCTACTGAACCACTGGTACTCCACTAACAAACTAGGCCACAAACTACCTATCTTCTGAGGCCAAATACCAGTGTTATTCCACTAAGGGCCAACTACTAGTTTAACATGTCTACTGATGCCCTAGTTTACTTTCTAAAGTCCTCTGCTAGTGTACTCTACTGAGGCCACTACCAGTGTAACATATCTATGGAAGCCCTCGTTTACTTTATCTGCTGAAGGAAGATGTTGAATGTGCTGTTGAAGCACTCTGCTAGTGTAGCCTATCTGTTGAAGCCCTCTCTTAATAAAAGTAGTTAATCTCAGTATTAGTATATCTTATCTATTGAAGAAAGATGCTTGAAGTTCTATTGAAGCCAACTACTAGTGTTATTCATCTATTGAAGAAAGTGGCTGGAGTTGCTGTGTATTGAAGCTATCTGTTGAAGCCCACTCATCAAACAAACCAACAGTAGTATACCTTTAGCGCTGCAGAGGTCTTTCTACTAAACAAGCCAATACTAATATACCTTACCTATCTCCTACACTACAGCCAAAAATATATATCACGAAAGGTTGCGTGGCCAAGTATTTATTTATTTAGCAATATTGAATAAATATAAACATATATATGTTATATTTAGAAAGTAAATATAAAAAAACAAATATATATATATATATAAAATTATATTTATTTACATATAATCTATTTATGGATTCATTGTTGTGCGTGTACGTTTTGGTTATTTTTAAAGACTTAAAGATATGTAAAACTCTTGACTGTTCCTGTGAACTGTGCCTAGTGCTGCGTATTAACTAACACAAGCTGTCTTATAAGTGTGACTTTTGCTGTAATTTGTCAAGTTAGAACGAGGACAAAAGATTAACTTGATAACCCTAGTGGCCATTTCAACAGTTTGCCTCTGAAAAGCTAACAGAAAAAAAAAAGAACTAAGGTTGTTTATGTCGTCGCCCTTAGCAACGGGCCATTTAACAAAGGGGTCGGCCATCTTTGAAGTTGCCATGGAAACCGGGTGCTCTGTTCTGCTTCTTCTAATTCTCTGATGTTGTGTTGTGTTGCTCTCTCCCTCTGTGGGGAGCAGAGGAAGGGTGCTTCCTACTCTCTCTTTGTGTGTGTTGCTGTCATAAGTGTCTGTATCCTTACTCACCTACGTGCACTTCCTGTTTCCTGCTTCCTGCCTCCATTTGTGATTGGGACTAAAAATTATGTGACACACCGAGAAAGTATTCTGTGCATGTTGGAAATTGTTAGTGTTAAAACAGTAACAGTATTGCTGTGAAATGTATTTATCAAGGCCCTGTTTGAGCCGACATGATATCCTCAAAACCGTAATATTTGTCTTCTGATGAAGTGTTATTGAACCCAAAAAAAACAAAAAGCAGAGCAAGCGAATCACTGTACTGTAACCGTAGAATTAAAATGGAACCCCACTACACTAACCAAGGAAACTTTGTCCTGCTACTAATTCCTAACTCACTCACTCCCATTGGTTAACTCTGCGGCCGTTTTGAGTATGAAGGCGTTTGATTGGCCGAGCAGAGCAGAAGGTGGGGGTGGGGGGGTGGTTAAGGTTGTGCGTGCGGCCGCTCCTCAGCGCCTTATGTTATTAAACGTTTCTGAACCACTTCACAGAGAGCAGAGGCATCCGATGTCCCCCTGCCTAGCCTCCCCCTCCAGCAGCCGCAGCACCTGCAGGCCGACCCCCAGCCAGCTGTCGACATCACTCTAACCCCCGTAGAGGGGCCTGCCCCCCCCAACCCCAGCCCCAGCCCCAGCCTCTGCTCTCTGGAGGCTGGTTCCCTTAGGAGGCCCACCCCAGAGCTAGCTCGTCAGAGCCCGGCTCCGGCAGAACCCCTGCAGCCCGCCGCCGTCGTCTCCGTGGCGACGCCGCCGATGGCGAGGTGCAGTCCTGAACCACAGGTACCCCCGACTGAACCGCGCCGTCGTTGATTCTGGACCCTGCCCTTCCTTCTGCCTGGCATCTGGACCCGGTCTGGCTTGGTCTGGCCCGGTTCTGGCCCGGCTCAGTCCTCAGTGGTCCTTCCTCCTCCTCCTCTTCCTCCTGCTCTTCTTCTTCCTCGTCTGCTGCTGCCGCCTGACTGGCCGCCTGGCTACCCGTGTCACTTCCTGTTCGGCCGCCTCCCTCCACGCTTCCCTCTCAATGCTGCCTCGCTCTGCATGACCGCCGGGCCAGGGGATACCACAGCACCTGTGTGGGTGTGTGTGTGTGTGTGTGTGTGTGTGAGAGTCTGTGTGTGTGTGTGTGTGTGTGTGTGAGAGAGTCTGTGTGTGTGTGTGTGTGTGTGTGTGTGAGAGAGAGAGAGAGTCTGTGTGTGTGTGTGCGAGTCTGTGTGTGTGAGAGTCTGTGTGTGTGTGGGAGAGTGTGTGTGTCTGTGAGTGAGCAGCACTGGGCTTGTGAGGGGGGGCCGGCTGTGTGCCTCTACGTCGGACGGAGAGGAACGCTGAAGACCCCAGGGCTCCCTCTTCCTCTTCCTCTCTCCATCTCTTCCTCTTCCTCTCTCCATCTCTGTCTCTCTTTCTCTTTCCCTTTCTTTTCCTCTATCTCTTCCTCTCTATCTCTTTGTCTCTCTCTCTCCATCTCTCTCTCACTTTCTCTCTATCTCTTCCTCTCGCTCTATCTCTCTCTTTTCCTCTCTTCCTCTCTGTGCATGGCTCTGACGTGTTTCGACGTTCCTCTGTTATACTCCTAGACTTAACCCCGCCCCCCCAGCGTCGGGGGGGTGGAGGCCCGCCTTACGGAATGGACTGTGCTTTCTTTTAACAACGGCCTTGACCTTGGTCCTCAGCTTTTCCCGCCTGGATTTGAAAAGCAGCCATTTCATTGACTAGCTCATAAAAAGGAGAATGTGCAAGCCTTCCACAGGAATGGACACGCAATGGTTGCCTCTCAAATAGCAGGAGTTTTTTAATATGGTTTGATGTGTGTTAGAGGTACATGCTTGTAAAATTGTTACTTATGGTATTTCAGTCATTTGTTTTGAGCTTGTAATATCATCAAACTTTCGGGTGGCCCGTTTTTTCTTCTGACCAAACATGCAGTAACTTAAGGCAGAAATGATTAACAAACAGTTGTTGTGAAAACAACCCTCTGTCTTGACCTAAACCCACCAATCAGAATACATCGTCTGTTCTGCCGACCCTCTGTTTCAGCACTGCCTGTTTGAGCCAAGAGAAAGAAAGTGGAACCTCTTTGTTTAGTTTTTATTTCTTTCTCTTTTGTAGACTTGATTATTTTCTTTGATTTGAACGGTATGCAGTGATGTGTATCTGTCGTTCTAAATGACCTTTAACCCCTCCCTCTCAGTTACTCTGTTCCAGGTCTGTCTTTTCCTCCTCCATCGTTTATTTTATCGTTTTAATATCCTCCCGTTTTCGTCTTTTGCTTTGTACATTGAACGACGTTATCAATGTGCATGTGGTAGATGTTCCTTAAAACATTGGCCATCGATATCAACCTTTCTTCTTCGTTTTGTTATCCTAGATGGTCCATAAGGATCCGTATGGGATGGTCGACCCAGTGAGGACCAATCATAGCCTGAAGCCAGTGACCTATGACCCCCAGCCCATGTACCACCCTGACCACCAGTCGTACCGGGACTACGACCACCCTCCCGGTCGCTATGACGTCAGCAGCACCGCTGGAGGGGGCTACCCGGACCCAAAGTACCAACGCGGGTACGACCCCCAGCAGAACTATGAGAACAGCCCCCCCCACTACGAGCAGCAGTGGAGCCCGTACGGCCCACCCCCCACCAGCGCCGGCGGGCCCCCCCAGAGCGGGTACGACCCCTGCCCGCCCTACGGGGACTCCCCCGAGCAGCAGTACAGCCCCCCCCAGCGCTATGACGAGCCCCCGCCCCCTCAGGTTTACGATGGGCGGCCGCGCTACGGTAAACCCACGCTGCCCGCGCCCGTACGCTCGTACGACCAGGACCCCCCGCCTCCCGGACCCAGCTACGACCCCCGACCCCGCTATGACCAGGAGCCCCTGCCTCCCGGCCCGGGTCACGACCTCCGACCCCTCTACGAGCAGGACCCCGCCCCCCACCACCCGGGCTCCGCCTACACTCCGGCCTCCCGCTCCCCGGAGCCCATGGCCCCACGGCCCTCCTACACCCAGGGGCCTCCTCCTCCTGCTCAACAGCAGCAGAGAGGCTACAGACCCCAGCCCCAGTACGACCCCTCTCCCCCTAGTGTCTCCCCCGAGAGCACCCCCGCCCTCCCCCCTAAAGCAGAGCCCCTCACCCACACGCCCTCCCCTGCGGCCAGCCCCCCACCCCCTCCTCCCACCACCTCCTCCAAACCCCAGCCCCCCACGCCCAGAGAGGAGCCTGAGGAGGAGGCTCCGTCTGGGGGTCACCAGTCGGTCCTGAACCGGGTCAAGATGTTTGAGAACAAACGCTCTGTGTCTGTGGACCGGGCGCGGGATGCCTCGGATGCCCCGGGGATCAAGGTACGCTGAGTTACTTAACTATACGGTTAGCTAAGGTTTGATACGGTTAGTTAAGGTTTGATACTGTTAGTTAAGGTTTGATACGGTTAGTTAAGGTTTGGTAATGTTAGTTAGGGTTTGATACGGTTAGTTAAGGTTTGATACGGTTAGTTAAGGTTTGATACGGTTAGTTAAGGTTTGGTAATGTTAGTTAGTGTTTGATACAGTTAGCTAAGGTTTGATACGGTTAGCTAAGGTTTGATAATGCTAGTTAGTGTTTGATACGGTTAGCTAAGGTTTGATACGGTTAGCTAAGGTTTGATACGGTTAGTTAGTGTTGTATACGGTTAGTTAAGGTTTGATACGGTTAGTTAAGGTTTGATAATGCTAGTTAGTGTTTGATACGGTTAGCTAAGGTTTGATAATGCTAGTTAGTGTTTGATACGGTTAGTTAAGGTTTGATAATGCTAGTTAGTGTTTGATAATGCTAGTTAGTGTTTGATACTTTTAGTTAAGGTTTGATAATGCTAGTTAGTGTTTGATAATGCTAGTTAGTGTTTAATACTTTTAGTTAAGGTTTGATAATGCTAGTTAGTGTTTGATACGGTTAGTTAGCGTTTCATATGGTTAGTTAAGGTTTGGTAATGTTACTTAGCGTTTGATACGGTTAGTTAGGGTTTGATATTGTTAGTTAGTCTTGGATACGGTTAGTTAGCGTTTTATACGGTTAGTTAGCATTTGATAAAGTTAGCGTTTGATACGGTTAGTTAAAGTTTGATAATGTTTGTTAGTGTTTGATAATGTTAGTTAGTGTTTGATACGGTTAGTTAGCGTTTGATACGGTTAGTTAAGGTTTGGTAATATTAGTTAGCATTTTATATGGTTAGTTAGGGTTTGATAATGTTAGCATTTGATACTGTTAGTTAGGGTTTCATAATGTTATTTGGCGTTTGTTACGGTTAGTTAGGGTTCGATACGGTTAGATAGTTTGATACGGTTAGTTATAAGGTTTGATAATGTTTGTTAGCGTTTGATATGGTTAGTTAGGGTTTAATAATGTTAGTTAGCGTTTGATAATGTTAGTTAAGGTTTGATAATGTTAGAGTTTGATACGGTTAGTTAGGGTTTGATATTGTTAGTTGGTGTTTTATACAGTTAGTTAGGGTTTGTTAGCACCGGGGAGCAAGGTACGCTGACTTACTTAACAGCGTTTGTTAGTTAAGGTTGATACTGTTAGGGTTTGTTTGTGTCAGGTAGCGAGGTGCGCTGCCTGTTGCATTTCCTCGTTATCAAACTCCATCAAACAGCTTTTGTTTGTGTCGTTTTTTTTTTTAACTTTTGTGTTTTTTTAAGATTAGTTATTTTTAGTTATAGCGTTACGGCTTCTTAATGGTTGAACTTTTGAGTTGTCAGCTAGATCGGAGACAGAATACAGCTGCCTACTCACTCAACTATAGTCTAGTTTGTCTGCTTCAGCTCAAGTCACATATTATTTAAACCCTAATTTAACCAGGATAATTCATGGAATTACATACAGATTAAAAACCTATTTTTGAATTGAGGCTATGATAATTCTAACCTGACTGGAGTTACCTCCTTTCTTTAGATAGCACAGTAAATAGCACCATGCAGTCTGGCTGTCAGATTTGAATTAGCTCTGGTTGTCTCCACCATGCAGGCTGCAGATCCGAGGTCAGGTGGGGGAGTGCCTAAGGCCAGCTCCCTGAGCAACCTGGACCAGGACAAGACCTACAGGTAAAGCCTGGATCTGATGTTATTATGGGAGAATGGCGACCGAGTGGGTAGGACTGCTGGGAACTCCACACACCTGGAAACACCACCACTGGTGTGCCCTTGAGCAAGGCACTTAACCCTAAAGTTGTCAAACCACATGAATCTGGTGTTTATTACGGGGTTTGGGGTCAGTCAGTCAACATTACTACTGGTGTTAATGGTCTGAGTCCCCCTGCTGGTTCTGAATGGAACTACAGTCAACATATGACTCAACAAAGTCTTGATATAAACACATTTTTATGTTCCAACATAACAAAACACATTTTTGTTTCTCAGTTTTATGTTGCATAATATGTTACTAATATTCTCTAAATAAAACAAGTATAATCCTGTGTTTTAAGTGCTTAACAGTGTCTTTCCTCTCTCCTCCCTCCCTCCCTCTTCTCTCTCCCCCCCCTCCTCCCTCCCCTCTCAGAGCCCCAGAGCCCCAGAAGGCTTCAGCGGTGGCTGATGACATTGTGCGTTCTAACCACTACAACCCCGACGAGGATGAGGAGTACTACAGGAAACAGCTGGCCTACTTTGACAGACTGCAGACTGGACATGGCAAGGCCGGCCAGAACCAGCCCCAGACCCAGCCCCAGACCCAGCCCCAGCTCCAGACCCAGCTCCAGACCCAGACCCAGCCCCAGCCCCAGCCCCAGCCCCAGACCCAAACTCAGACCCAGCCCCAGCCCCAAACTCAGACCCAAACTCAGACCCAGCCCAGCTACAACAACTACCCTAGGTACTAAGTCATACACACGCACGCACGCACACACACACACACACACTCTGATAGAGAAACTTTCAAGGACAATTACACACACAAACACACACACACGCACACTTAGACATCTCGTTACAAAGTTCTGAGCACCGCTGGTTGTGTCTAAATCTGTTTTCCCCCGTCGACGTGAACACTCCCTCCTGTGTAATGATCTCATTAGGAAAACCATTTTCTCCAAAAACTTTACGAAATTGATACATAACAATATAATGCCTCACTGGCTTTGAATATTGAAGTCATATTTCATGGGAAGGTTTTTTTTTAGAGAGGCAAGGCATTTGCATAAATTAATAGATTTTAATGACAAAATGGAAATGCTTTTTTTAAACCCTTAGATAATTGGCTTTTTTTTGTCCTTGGGATATAGCTGAAGAATTTGTCCTTTCTGAATTTCCTTTGGATGTCCTTAAAAAACCTTGTATCTTTTGTACGTTTAGTTTTTCCCCCTCAAGTTAAGGTTTATTCAAAGAGAGATAGAAGATTAACAGGTTTTCCTTGGTGTCGCTGCGCTCTTTACTTAATAATTGTATTGCTCTTGTACATATAGTTTAATTTAATTTTGTTTTATTACAGAGCTTGTGGGTTTACATTTCATTGGCATTGTCATTACTGACATGACAAATAAAAATGAACTTTGAACTTTGTTTCCTGCAGAGCGGAGTCGGTTGAAAAGATCAGTCCAGCGGAGAACAGATATGAACCTGTTCCCCAGGTGACCCCTGCCCTCCCACCTGTTCTGCTGCCTAAGCCCACCTCAGCTGAGGGTAAGACTGAAACATCCTCACAGCTTTTTATTTAGTCTCACATAGATACTGAAACATCCTCACAGTTTTTTATTTGGTCTAACAGAGAGATTGAAACATCCTCACAGATTTTCATTTGGTCTAACAGAGAGATTGAAACATCCTCACAGATTTTCATTTAGTGTAGTCTAACATAGATTCTGAAACATCCTCACAGATTTTCATTTAGTGTAGTCTAACATAGATACTGAAACATCCTCACAGCTTTTCAGTTGGTCTAACATAGATACTGAAACATCCTCACAGCTTTTCAGTTGGTCTAACATAGACACTGAAACATCCTCACAGCTTTTCAGTTGGTCTAACATAGATACTGAAACATCCTCACAGCTTTTCAGTTGGTCTAACGTAGACACACCGATAGGTTTCCAGTCCATCTGATCTTCATGTCTTCCCCCTCAGTCAAAGACACAGTCCAGACCGGCGTCCTGCCCCACAAGAGTTTCCCAGAGAAGTCTCCAGTGAACGGTACCAGCCACCCCTCCTCCTCCTCCCCCAACGAGCAGCCTCCCAAAGCAGGGGGCCCCGCAGGAACCGCCCCTGGCCCCACCAGCTACAACCGCTATGTCCCCAAACCCTACACCAACTCCGCCCGGCCCTTCGAACGCAAGTTTGAAAGCCCCAAGTTCAACCACAACCTGCTGCCCAACGACAAGCCGGAGCTGGCTCCCAAGGTAGGGGGGGGCATGGGGGACAGAAACCATGGGGAGGGAGGGAGGAACCAGGGAGGGGAGGGAGGGAGGAACGAGAGAGAGAGAGGAAGTGATGCGTGGGGCAGGAAGGGAAGTGTTTCTGAAATGTCGTTCTCGTTTGAACCCTTTAATCAGAGCCCAGCCAAGCCCCTGACTCCCCCCCAGCCCACGGACCCTGACAGCGGGCTGGACACGTTCACACGCACCGTGGACCATCGCTCCAAGTACCAGCAGAACAACAACGTCAACGCCGTGCCCAAGGCCGTCCCCGTCAGGTAGGAAACTCAGACTCACCTTTTACCTGAGAGTAGAGAGGACACAGACTCACCTTTACCTGAGAGGAGAGAGGAGGACACAGACTCACCTTTACCTGAGAGGAGAGAGGAGGACACAGACTCACCTTTACCTGAGAGGAGGACACAGACTCACCTTTACCTGAGAGGAGAGAGGAGGACACAGACTCACCTTTACCTGAGAGTAGAGAGGAGGACACAGACTCACCTTTACCTGCGAGTGGGGGGGGTTAGCCTCTCTGTCATGTAGGACGGGCTCACCTTTACCTGAGAGTAGGGAGTCCCAATAGCTACAGAGTGCACTGGTGACATGTTAGTTTGAAAACATAACCTGGGCTAGTTTCTGACAGTGAGATGTGTGTGTGCGTGTCCAGCCCCAGCGCCCTGGACGATGACGACGAGGACGAAGGCCACACGGTGGTTGCCACGGCGAGGGGCATCTTCAACTGTAACGGCGGGGTCCTGAGCTCCATAGAGACAGGGGTCAGCATCATCATCCCCCAGGGGGCCATCGCCGACGGCGTGGAGCAGGAGGTCTACTTCAAGGTGTGTCGGGACAACAGCATACTGCCCCCGCTGGACAAGGAGAAAGGTACACTCACCATTGAATTACTATCATATATATTATTATATGATATTATATTACATTATATTATATTATAAGATCTAATCCCCACTGGTCAATGGGAAAGGTGCACTCACTATTTGATTATGAATGAAATGAAATGAAATGAAATGTAATTTAATTTAATTTAATTTAATTTAATTTAATTTAATTTAATTTAATTTAATTTAATTTAATTATATGATATGATATCACTGTTTATACTGGATCTAAGAGTATGAGCTGCTCACTGCATAGAATTAGAGTTCATTTAGATACACCTAGTTCAGGACTGCTATCATTTCTACTCTGTGTACATTTACATGAGCTCTGCTTCTTTGAATCCAGGTTATGACCCTTGACTCGGTAAACTAAGTGTTTAACTGGTGGGATACGACTGTAAATAACAGACTGCCTAGGGAAATAATGTGTGTGACCAATTGTGTGTGTGTGTGTGCGTCCCCTCTCCAGGAGAGACCCTGCTGAGCCCCCTGGTGATGTGTGGCCCTCACGGTCTGAAGTTCCAGAAGCCGGTGGAGCTCCGCCTTCCTCACTGTGCGTCTATGACCCCTGATGGTTGGTCCTTTGCTCTCAAATCCTCTGACTCTTCGTCGGGTACGCCGCAGTCTTCCTCTTCCTCTCTCTGTCCTCTGTGGGGTGGCTCTGTGACCAACTCAACGTTCATGTTTACACTTTTACAAGGGGCTCCTTCCTCCTGGCGCTCGCTTCTCCAGCTCTTTAAATTATGGGTTATGTGAGTTATTTAAAACATTTAAGAAAAGTTAATTTGGTGTTTTGGGGGCTTTTGGAAAACGAGCTAGGAGGAAGACAGCTGTTTTTAACGATTTATGATTTTTGGCTTCTGTTTCAATCATTTGGGTTTTTCATTCATTCTGTCAGTCACACACTCACTGTTTCACTCTCACACACTCACTCCATCACTCTCACTAAACAAATCGCACCTTTTCTCTTCAAATCGCTCCTTCCCTCACTCACTCACTTTTTCAGTCACACACTCAATCAATCGCTCACTCTCACTCTCACTCACTCACTCACTCACTCACTCACTCACTCGATGGGTTCGGGTTTGTTTATGTGGTCTTCAGATCAAAGTTCTCCTCCTCATTATAATTTATTTTATTTCATGCTGGAAACTGATTTCTTTATTTCTTCTCAACTCACCTTTCTGGGTGCTTTCATTTTCTCGCGCATGCCTCAGATCAGTCTAACTCTTTCATTCTGTGTTGGGTCACTCTGGCATGCCCTGTCACTACCAGCAGTGTTTGTTCACAGAGCCACCCAGAGGTGAGGGACAGAGTGAAGTCCGGACAGGATCCTTCAAAGGAATCAAACTCCTGCCTCGGGGCTGTGCATTTCAAATTGAACTAAAATCAAAACAAAAAAACGAAATCATTTGACACCGACGAGAGACGAAGGACGCTCAGTATGAAAAGAACACAACTATTATTCATCACTGATTTTGAAACCTGTGTGATGGAGGCTGTAGTTTGAGGTTTGGGTTTAGAGAGTCTGTCTGGACCCTCTTTCTCTCTGCTCAAACGGCGTGAGGTTAGTCCTGATTCAGGATCAGCAGCTAATTAGCCTCGTTTGACTTAGCGGGGCTCGGCTGCTTTAACGAGCCGCCTGCTCGCCTCTCCCACTGCATTGTGGGAGGATTAAGAGGCTGTGCCCTAATCCTTCTTTTGTCAAACAAGGACACTCCTCTTCCTCACCGTCCTCTTCCTCTCCTGTGTTCCTCTTCACTCGTTTCCTCCTCCCCCCTCTTTTCCTCCTCCTTTTTAAATAGAAACGTCTCTTTCCTCCTCTCCCTCTTTTCCACTTAAAACACTCCTCCTTTTTACACAGACACTTCTCTTTTTCCTCCCATCCTTTTCTTCCTCTCCTCTCTTTTTCCCCCCTTTCCTCATCTCCTATCTCCTTGTCTCCTATCTCCTCGTCTCCTATTTCCTCTCTCTTTTCTCCTCTCCTTCTAAATCAGGTTTGGCAGTAGTTGTAATGAATCCAGTGCTAACTGGTTTAGTGTGAAACTAATCAAGCTGTGCTAAAGAGAAACGGGAGTCCTTTGTTTGTAAATGTGAGGCATGTGAGCGGCCTTTTCACGGCACTCTGATCTGAAGGTCTCATATAAACACCCTGATCATAGTGTGGTTCTAAATCTCACAGCTCAAAGATCTGAAGGTCGCATATGAACACCCTGATCATAGTGTGGTTCTAAATCTCACAGCTCAAAGATTGAACGTTTGTTCTGAGATTAACAATCCATGCAGTGTTTTGTATCGTCCAGTGGATGTGAATGTTTTGTATAGAAATCCTGCTGATATTAAACTACGTGTAGCTACTCTGGGGGACTAACTCACAGAGCACAGACATAACACACTCTAACTCGTCTGATTCCTAGTTCCACCAGGTCATGTAACTCATAGAGCACAGTGTGGAAAATACACGCCAAAGATGTCATTAGTCTAGTTAAGTCATGTGTGGAGCCACAGCTGGATTCAGGATGAACCAGAACGCAGAGCCCGTGAACAGTTTAGGAGAAGCGACCATTTTGTTGAGTGTGGACTGTAATCGGCTGTCAATCAAACCCCATGTAGACCGAGAGCTACCTCTCCTAGAGAGCATGCTGTGGAGGCTATGTCTCAGTGCTAAGCTAGTCCACTACACTGAACATGGAGTTTAGGTAGCTTCTATAGTTCAGATATTCTGTTTATATAGTCATTTATATTTTGATTTAGCACATTGTTAAAAAAAAGTTCAAACAAGAATCTTTAAATAAAAAATTAAAAAATAATAAATGAGCTGTTTGACAGCCAGAGTCCCTTACAGTAGTGTATGGCTCCATACGGTCACACTGTAGGTTGTGCTGCATTCTGACAGTGATTTATACCTGTCGGTTTCTGATCTGCTGCGATTGTTTGCATTTACGTTTGTCAATTAACAGACACTTTTTTCCAGAGCAGCTCACAATGAGATTACAGGGACAGTCCCTCTGGAGCAATTTAGGGGTTAAGAGTGCTTTGCTCAAGGGCACACTAGCACTGGTGTTCCCAGGTGTAACTCTGGGCCATTTGATCAGCAGGTGTGGTTGTGTGTGCGCTGCCCTGTGCGTTCCTGTGATTACCCCGTTCTTCTGCCTCTCTCTCCAGGTGACCCTAAGGCCTGGCAGAACCAGTCCCTACCTGGGGACCCCAACTACCTGGTGGGGGCCAACTGTGTGTCCGTGCTCATCGACCACTTCTGAGGCCTGCAGCGAGCCGCCACCCGCCCACAGTCCCACCATGAAACGAGAGAGACGACAAGGAGACACACACACACACACACACACACACACACACACACACACACATTGATTCACTCTCACATAATATAGCCGATGAAGTATGAAGACCAGCCGATGTTCCAACATGTTTACTGTGGCCCATGGAGACAGGCAGGAGACTGACGATGATGAAGATGATGATGATGATTATAATGCACATCCTGACCATAGGAGCTGTTAATGAACTCTTTCCTGTTCAAGGTTCCTACGGAATACAGGACACATTTAAAAAAAGACAAACAGAACTCTTTAACTCGATGTTGAAATGCATGCCTAGTGCTACTGAAGAATGAACTACACTAGAGGCCAAGTCTTTGTCTAATTAATCTCTACGTAACCATGACGACAGGTTGCCTAGCAGACTGATGCTTACTCTTTGCCCAGGTCTGTGTGCTCATCACCTTGTCAATATTACAAATTACTATCCATGATTGACGTCTAAATCTGAAGAATCAAACGAAGAATTGTTTTATATGTGTTTGTTGTTACAGTACCATTGAACAACAAGAAGTACCCATTTCACCCATTTTGATTTAAGTTTTACCTTTGAGGGGAATTTTGAAGGAAGTTGTAAAGAAAGCTAAGCTGCTGAAGTAGAAGTTATGATGGTGATTGATCAAAGACTATGGGATGTATCTAAAGTAACAGATTAACGGAAATGAAGGCGTTTGAGTTCAGTACTCTCCAGTTGAATGCAAAGCCCCAGTGCTTCTAGAAGGCTCCGTCTGAGAATACCCTTTCCCCTTCTATCTCTTCTTCTTCTTTTTTCCCCACGGTAGCTTCTTCCTGCCACTCACTTCTCTCTCTTCCTGCCGGTAACATTAGCAGGAGTTGGACTGCAGCGTAACACACCAGCCCGCCCACAGGGATCTATGCATGTAACTCAGGTCCACAAGCACACTCAACTCCGTCTTCCTCTCTTCAGGTCTCTCTCTCTCTCTCTCTCTCTCTCTCTCTCTCTCTCTCTCTCGCTCTACCTCCAAGTCTCCCTCTCTTTCTTGATCTCTCTTTCTCTTCTTTTAACTCAATATTTCTATATCCTTTCAACTGTCTCTCTCGCTCTACCCCTCTCTCTCTCTCTCTGTCTCTCCTGCTCTCTTCAAACAAGCAGCAATGCCTTATCTGCAGATTATTCACTTTTTCAGCAAAAACCTCTCTGGGTTTTTCTAAGTTATGATAAATTATGAGAAATAAGGATTTGTTTTTCTCTTGCCATTTTGTCAACCCACTGTATAAAGTAACTAGGGTTTAGCGCAGGAGACCAGTTAATACAGCTATGTGAAGGTATGCTTTCTCCTACACTATCTGCTATGCATATTACTTCAACAACTACTAAAAGAAAGCAGAGAAAAGTGGCTGTACATAGTGCTAGCATATGGCCTTGGTTTTGGGTTTGAAAACAAACTTTTGTATGTCTTTGTTATTTTGTATAAAAGTTAGAGAAAACTTGTTTTAAAAAAAAAACAAAAAAAACTACAAAACTAAGAAAATTACCATGGTTACCTTTGTATTCCACTGATACGCTGGAAACGTGTAACCGACGGCAACACTACTAAAGCCACAACAAGTATAGTCACACACCATTATAAAAGTTAATGATCACATGAAAAGGGTCTTTTTATGCTTATTTACAATAAAAAAATGCTTGGGTTGAATACCTTTGAAAAAAAAACGTTATTTCAAAAGGGTGTGCTCTGAACCTGTTGCCCCTTTGTGATGCTGGTGACTGTAGCCTGTTGCCCGGAAACGTATTTTTGTACTAATAGGCATATTATATAAGGCACAACGGGACTAGTTCTTTTTTTAGATATTAATAACACAGCTTCATTTGATTTGGATATTAACTCTTCACGTGTGGCTGACTTTTGTTTTTTTTTTCTCTCTCCTCTGCGACACAATTTTAAGTATACCACTGTATTAATGAATAAAATAATTTTTAAAGAAAAATAAATGTCTGTACAACTGTTTTCTGTGTGTGCATAGATAGTGGTGTGTATCGTGTATGTGTCCGTTTCTCTTATGTATGCCCCCCCCACACACACACACACAAACACATCCAATAGCACGTGAGGAGTGGGTGACCTTGCTTAGAAATGTCTGGTCTGATCACTGCAGCACTGAATGGTTGCGCTTTCTCGTTTTCTCCGCTAGGTGGTGCCAAATGAGCTCCGTTTGCCGCACCAGAGCAGGTGCACTGCCTTCACTTTGTTCGAACAGAAGAGGCTTAATTAATGCCGTTAGCACTTGATTTGGGAGGCATTCTAGACTTCAGCCTAACTTGTCTGATGGAATAGATTTTCGGTATCCTCAGGATGATTGTGTATGACATTCTATTGCAATGCCATTGTCATATGGGTTATTGGCTGTTGTAGACACAAGCGGTATATTGCATACTATTTGGAAATTATCTTAGTTCATTTGGTGAAAAAATACTAAATTACTAGAACTTATATTTATTTTCACTGTCTGTTTCCCTTAGATTAAAGTTTTCTATAACTACAAAAAGCTAAACTTAATTCCTGTAAAGTAGGTATTAACCCTGCCGCTGGTTAAAACCATCGTTTAGTTTAGATTTAAAGGTATGCTCCTTGGTACTCACTGTCTGTCTAACCCCATGGTCATTTTGCCAACGTCAGAAAGTGTTGAAAGCTCACGTTTGCAGAAATGAAGGGGCTGATTGATTAAGTCTATTGCAACCTAATAATCATTTTCTATATGTATGCCTATAGCCTATTTATTATCACTGATGCCTCACAGCGACTGAATTTATTCAATTTGTACGTTTATCTTTTTTTTATTTAGCTCTTATCTATAACATGAAAGCATGCTGCATTGATCAATTGATGCATAGAGAAAAAGACGCCACCGACGCGGCCGCTCTGTGCACCATCGTAGTAAATAGGCGCGCGGTGACTAAATGACAGGTCCCCCAATAACACCGCATTGTGAAGAGCGACCTAGCGGCAGCATAGGCGGCAGCGTGACTGCTCTATAGCGGAGCTTGCCTGTAGTAGTCGATTTTTTGCCGTGGTCTGTGAAAAACCCTGCATGCGCCTGAGTAGCACTATACTCACGATCACGTATACGGCTCGGTGTGTGTGTGTGTGTGTGTGAAGCCCACCGCTTTAAACGCTGCAGTATTTCGATAACGAGGACACGGATTCAATGATTCATGTAGGCTACTTTATTTTCACTAATTTTCATCACAATTGTTCGAGGTAAGCGTCCGTATAGCAGAGACGCTGTTTTTTTTCACCCTGTTTCCAATAGGACCTGAACAATGATGCGAGGATGGATGCTATAGATTTTTATTAGCGTGAAGCTTTGTGGATCGTTATTTTTTGTGGAGTTTACATTTCCAGCTTTTCCTCGAGAACAACATTTTTGTTTAGTTTAGGCTTATCGGAACCTTTGACAGAATTAATTTGGCTTGCAAAAGATGATAGGTATATATCACCGCCGTCGCAAACAAGATCTAACAATTAGGCTGCGCATATTTAATTGGAGAGCATCGTTATCAGCAAAATTGATGGGGACCCTTTCAACGGAAAAATCTAATCGGCAGTTTGGCCACAGTTCCAGCCAGGCAAAAAATATTTTTCCTTAATCCTATTTAATAGTATACTTAAAATCAAGTGTTGTTGGTAACAGACAAGTGGACTATTCCGGTGAGGATTTGATTCCGTCTGATTGCGGTGTGTGACAATGCCTGTGCACGCGCTGCCCCGGGGGGGAACCGGATCCCTAAGTCCCGCGTCCCTGTCCCGGAGTCTCTCCAGACTCCGAGAGTTCAGAACCCGGACGAGGATCATGCTGACGCTGGGAGTCTCACAGATGGTTTTGGGGAGTCTCATCTTGGCTGTCAGTTTCGCGGCATTGGCCCTCACTACCTCGCCAAGGGTCCGACATTCATGTCCGTTTTGGGCCGGTTTTTCGGTAAGTTGCATACAATATTTCACTTAGCTCTTTAAATGTTGCAATTTTCATTAACGCATTGCTAGTTGTGTTTTGTGGCTTTGAGGTGGAAGCGACAACCTTAAAGTCTTGCAATGAGCTTTTTGTTTTTGCAAAGGGTCGTATATGGTTTATGACAAAATGAAAACAAAATAAAGTAGCCTGCTTTGGCACGTGCGCTACGGAGCCAAGTCCGCGTCAGAATAGTTCGGCAACATTTTGTTTAAATTTCAGTCTAATTCATAAGTAGTCCCAGATTATTCTTTTTGTATTTCTCATATATTTTTTGGTCAAATCTATCTATAATGTCTCAATATTGGGTCTTGAGAATCGTTTTCATTCATTGATGTTATTTATACATTTCCTATCCTATTCATAATTTTTAAGTCAAATTTTGTGCTGTTTTTCGTAAATGCTTTCTAACTGAACATGGACGTCTCTAAATATATACTTCCTCACAGAAATACTATGAACATTATCGCAGTGGAACAATGTTTTTCTGGTCCTAAAACTTTCATGGCGGTAGTTGTAAATATTGATGAGAGCCCACTTCCTTGATTACTCGCCAGAATCACAGTCAGTGCATGGAGCTGCGAGGCAGTCCCATCAATTATAGAAGCTAGGGGCGGGAGAGAGCGGGGGTGATGGCTGGTGACTGGCATAGGGGCTGTGTGTGTGTGTGTGTGTGTGTGTGTGTGTGTGTGTGTGTGTGTGTGTGTGTGTGTGTGTGTGTGCGCGCGCGC
>JAVQIZ010079210.1:0-14477 GCA_036023535.2 Galaxias brevipinnis
GAAGGCCGGATACTCCGAACTGCCATTTGGTGCATAAGCACAAACAACAGTCAGAGCCTTCCCCCCAGCGACTCGCAGTCGCAAAGATGCGACCCTCTCGTTCACCGGGGAAAACTCCAACACAGTGGCGCCCAGCTGGGGACCTGTAACAATCCCCACACCTGCCCGGCGCCTCTCACCCTGGGCGACCCCGGAAAAGAAAGGAGTCCAGCCCCTCTCCTGGACTTTGGTTCCAAAACCAGTGCCATGCGTAGAGGTCAGCCCAACTATGTCTAGTTGGTACTGCTCCACCTCCCGCACTAGCTCCGGTTCCTTTCCCACCAGAGAGGTGACATTCCATGTCCTTAGGACCAGTCTACGATGCCAGGGGTGAGCACGCCTAGGTCCCCGCCTATGCCTGCCACCCGGTTGGCATTGCACCCGACCCCGATGTTTATCCCTGCAGGTGGTGGGCCCACAGGGCGGCAGCTCCATGTTGTTTCTTCGGGCTGTGCCCGACCGGGCCCCATGGGTCAAGACCCGGCCACCAGACGCTCGCCGGCGAGCATCCCCCTCTTATTCCCTATTCTGGGCGAGGTGCCACAGTGCCGTTTGTTCTGCTTCATTGTGGGTCTTTGAATAGTGCTTAGTCTGGACCCTCCCCCAGGAGCAATTTGCTTTGGGAGACCCTACCAGGGGCTACTGCCCCCGACAACACAGCTCCCAGGATCACAGGGACACTCAAACCCCTCCACCATGTTAAGGTGGCGATTCTAGGAGGGGTATACTTAACATACTTTTTCAAAGCTCTTAACACAGCAACACACCTACATCACACATTTTGTAAATTAAATACAGACTCTATATTCCAAAATGCCAAATAATTTTGTCTACAAACACTAACTCTGTCAAACCAGACTCAATATAAAATACTTTCGTCAAAACACTAGCACGTTTTCTATCCAAGATCAACATATAGTCAATCATAACACAACGACTTTCAAAACACTAACATTTGATGGCATTACAAAAACTTCATTACTTTTCAAGTTTCAGTTCTACCTGCATACAGTAGGCAGTATGAATTTCAAAGTTTTTAGAATTCAGTTTCCTTTTACTGTGATCCACTTCACATGTTTTGAGTGTCGAATGTGTGCATTTTTGGCACATACTATCTAACAGTGAATGAGTCATATTTACTTTATAGAATGTAGGCCTGCAGTAAAAAAAATTTAAGTGACAGATTTGCTACTGTAAAACATTTTTAGCAACATGAAATTGCTGCCAGTGAACAACAAAAAGGTTTTTTAGAGAAACAAAAATACACATACATGTACAGTCCACACAGGTATTTGCGTTGAGACTGGTGTCCTACAGTTACTGTGAGACCAAGCAACAGTAATGATAGAGGAGGTGTGAAATGCATTACTAATCTGCAACATAGTTTGTTGAAAACTCTTTATAATGAAAGCCCTGGTTGACTGTCTGATATTACAGTAGGCTGGACTCTTTCACTTGCCTCTCTCAGTGATATACCATGGTTTACTGCATTACATGGTCTATAATGGTGGCTCTTACAGTATTACATCAGGGACAACAGCTTTTACTATCCATTGACACTACCACACATTCTTACTCCTCTCCCCTATCTCTCCTTCTCCATTGACCTGTCCCAACTTCTCCTCTGCCTGGTCCAGCTACTCCTCCTGGTCCACTCCCTCAACCCAGTATTCTGCTCCCTTGTCAAGGCATTATTTTTCCATCACCTCTCCTTTGTGTTGTTGTGCATCCACATTGAACAAAATATATCCAACAAGTCGCCTTTTTACTGTGTATGTCCATGTCATTGAAAAATGTTAATAACCTGGCTATGTATTCGATTGACATTTGGACTCAGATGTGGTTGGTTTACCTTACACAAATTAATTAAATCAGCCATTTTCCAATGTTTCAATGATATGTTTATTCCAAAATGCTTATCAGATGTTTCAATATAGCTTTGAGCTGTTTTTGTTGCAGAAGTACAGGATTTATACTGTTTTGGACATTATGCTTTCATTTCTGGCGCGCTGTGTGAAAGCATTTGTAAATAAGAAAAGAAAGATCCATCATTTTGATATTGGGTAAGCTTGTATGTAAAGAATATTCAAGCATTTTGGAAACGTGTTATTTGATTGTATATTGTGTGAAAACAACACGGATTGTGTAAATGGTATAGTCCACAAAGATCGATATTGTGCTTATTGTGTTTAGAGATTTGAAAATGTGACTACAGATTGGACAAATGTATGTTAGCGATTGTAAAAAAAAACTGTAACATGAATAGTCTCTGACATTATTACCAGACAAAAGCCTGACACAGTATGTAGTTGACCAAAACTTCTCTTATCTCTCAAGAACCAACCAACTACCGCAGCATGGTGGGCCATACTGTCAACAGCACCCAGCTAGCCAAGGACTACACCCTGCTTCGTAGCCTGCTGCAGTCAGTCCGCTACTACAATAGGGCCCAGCTCTACGGGCCCAATGCTGGACGACCTCGGAAAAACGCCATAGTTCTGCTAGAAGGGTAAGCAGGAGTTATTAAGGGGAGGGTTCTTTCAAATATTCTTGTAACTGGATGTCACTCTCTAATCTATTGTCGGCCTCTGGTGGGAATGCAATGTAGAAATAGAAAATCTTCGTTTCTGTCTAACATTTCTTTTACAATCTATGAAGAGTTTAGCAGTGTCAATGCAAATACGAATGTGTGTAATGTACATATGTGTGCATTTTTGTTCCTCTAAAAAAACTTTTTGTTGATCACTGACAGCAATTTCATGTTGCTAATAAAGTTTTTACTATAGCAAATATTTTTCTGCAGTAGGCCTACATTCTACCAAGAAAAGAGGACTCATTCACTGTTAGATAGTATGCGGCAAAAACGCACACATTTGACACTCGAAACGTGGAGTGGTTCGCAGTAAAAATAAACTGAATTATACAAAATGTAATTTCATTCTGTCTTCTGTATGCAGGTAGAATTGAAACATAAAAGTAAAGTAGTTTGTGTAATGCCATCAAATGTTAGTATTCTGAAAGTCGTGTTATGATTGACTATATGTTCCTCTTGGATAGAATACATATGCTAGTGTTTTGACAAAATTATTTGATATTGAGTTGGGTTTGCTGTGTTTTGATAGAGGTAGTGTATGTAGAAAATGTTATTTAGCATTTGGAAATGTAGAGTCTGTATTTGCAGTTTTTCACGATTGCTAAAACACTAAATCCCATTCTTGGAACCAAATTATCTTTGTTCTTTGGGCTTACAGTATTTTTTCAAGAGCTGAATATACAGATATTCAATACTGTTTTACTGATTCTGCAGAATACAATACAGTAAATGTACTGCACTTAGTTGTGATTACTACTGTATTATACTTTTGTTTGTAAAAAACAAAAAAAGAGAAAAACATATTAACTACAAAAACTATATATCCAGGGGTTATGTGAATGTAGTTTGTGTATTTGTATTTAAATGGGGGAAGGCTTCAAGAAATGTGTTTTAGCAATTGTGTAAAACTGTAACAAACAAAATGTGGTACTGAGTAGAAAATTGACTATTTGGCTAATTGTGTGATGTAGGTGTGTTGCTGTGTAAAGAGTTTTGAAAAAGTATGTTAAGTATTGTATGCTTGTTAGCGATTGTAAAAACTGTAATTGATCGTATATTGTGTGAAAACAACATGGATTGTATTAATGTTGTAGTCCACAAAGATGGATGTTGGGCATATTATGTTTAGAGTTTTGAAAATGTGTCTACAGATTGGACAAAAGTATGTTAGCGATTGTAAAAAACAGTTTACACAAAACAAAGATTTAAATATATACACCCACAAACTGAGCAATGACTTCAAGCCCTGCTCTCGGGGCCCATGGGTGCGGGGTACTAGGGCCTCTCAACTAAATGAAGTGCCAAGGGATAGATAGTGTGGTGGAGCGATATTGCACCTGCTGTTGAAGCCTTGACCAGAGCAGGGGGGAAACACAATGCTTTACCTTCATAGTCTTCCGTCTCATTCCCTGTCTGTGTGCTAGCTCCTGGACTTAGTTTTTCTCAATAACCAACTTCTTTGAAACGGAAATATTTTTATCAAAATACTAACACAATCATGAAAACAGAAGACACAGTCTTTACAACACTGTAATTTATCATTGATATCCTGCAAAATGCAGCTTTTCTCAAAACAAGTGGACCCAACTATCTAACAAAACACAATTCTTTCTCCAAAACACAAACCACAAAAATCTATTGCGTAATTAATTTCTTCAAAAGAAAATGATCTTCTCACAGCAGATAACACTTACTCCTCACAAGTAAATCACAGCTATATTCATTGACACTTTACATGCAATATGTTAACACTTTTTATCAGTCAATCACCCCATTAAAAAAATAGGTCACTACAGTGACTTGACTGTTGGGAATGTATACCATATTGGTGTAGCATTGATAACATTTACATTATTTAGGTAAACATTTTGCCCAGTAGATTTATGGTGTTAAGATTTATTTTGATTTTCATATAGGGAGTAATTGCAATACTGTGATGTGGCCATTTTTACAGTTGATACAGCAATTGTTGTCATTGCCCTATGTGCACATTGGCTTTGTTTTGTATGAGATTTGGGAAAGTTGTTTGTCATGGCTTGAGTGATTTAGTAAATCAATTGCTCACAGCTGATATCAATTACCGATACAGTAAATTTTTATTGAAAATGTGCGGATGATACAGTAATTGTTTACTGTAACACAGAACATACCTTGCCTTTCTGAATGCTCTATGTGACAAACCTGTGCCACCAGAAGAGAGGGATCAAGTTAGATCAGCCCATGAGGTCATATGGGTCAATGTGGCCTTCCATCACTCCCATCAAGTGAGAAAACGGTTTGAGGCCCGTCCACAGATGGCCATGGCTATCCTCCCTCCGTGTTCTCCATTTTTACATTGAAGAGTTCTTCTCAGCCTGTAGAGGGATGGTGTATGACCATCATCCTCATCACCACATGTCACTGACTGATGCTATGAATACAGACTGTCTTGACATCTCTGCAGAAACCTGCTTAGGGTGGTGTTGCCATGCAAGTTAATATGTCATGCACTGCATTGCAAGGGAAGACATACATACCTATGAAGCAGTTTACTGTATTGATATTGTTTACTGCTTTATTTTAGTTGTTTACATAATGCATCAGCTTCCAATGGCTATTTTTTATGACTATCTATTTTCATAACAAGGCAAAGTGATATTTCAATTCTTCTTCTGGAAATTACATATATTTTGGCTCTGAGTTAGCTGTCATATTTGCACAGTAGTTGGTATGTTTATCAAACACTTTTTTGCCATTAAGAAAGTGACAATAAAAAACAATTGGGTACATATGTTTTTTTTCTGCGGAGGTTGGTTTCTCCTAACTTGTCGGCTGTCTCATTCAAAGCTGCTTTTATTTAAAGCTTGTAGTTTGTAAATTGATGGTTGTAATCAGTGTTTAGAGTGCCAGAATGTAATAACTGTTCAAACGGTCTTATAATTAGTTGACAAAGGTTTATTGTTTGGTGAAATTATCTGGTTTAGAGATGAGTAATTTTAGTTTTGAGTGTCTAAGAGTATTATGCAATAAGTATATACTGCTATGGTAGACAGTGTTACTATCGTGACAGAAGTTTCAGTTATGAAAACATTCTTTTCAGTAGACGAGAAGTTTTGATGGACTTATTCTTTTTTGTGACAGGTATTTTCAGATTTGGTAATGTTAGTGCATTTTGGCCAGTGTGTTATTGTTTTGAAGACTGTGTTATTGTTTTGATTAAATGTATTCTGTTTCAAAACAGTGAGTTAAGCTATCGAGAAAAAACTTTAAAAGGAAAAAAACATTATTTTATGTCTTAGTCACAATGTGTTAAAAAACTTTTATCCGACTTGTTTAATCAAACTGGAATACTGTACTTGCTTTCGGTAGGCAAAGAAATACATTTAAAAAAATGCACAATGTTATTTCATCAGTTCAAGGTAAAGAAGGCTACAAGACTATTTACAAATAATTTAGATAGTTGGATCAGGTGTTTAAACTATTATTTTTCTTTTGGCAGGTTCATGAAGAATGCTGGCTCTGTTGTTGATGCAGTAACGTGGCAACAGTAGGTATTTTGCAATTTCTTGTCTAATATATAATACACACTAATATTATATTATTATACCTTTGTTGACCCAGGTTTATCTGTTTTGCTTTTTCAAAAATATTTTATTTATTATACTATGCACTGCTTTTTTCTTTGTTCCTTCCTTCCTTCCTTCTTCTTTTTCCTTTGCATATTTTATCAATGGAAAAAGTCTCCAACCCACACAATCAATATGTAATAAAGCTAAATTAGACTCAGAACTGTAGGCACACACATGTAAATATGTACTTCTCATTAATGAATTAATCAATGAAGTGCTTTAGAGATTATATTTGTGTGGGTTAGGGTAAGGCGGTGATACTGTTATTGCACAGGGTTAAGGTTAGAAAGGGCAAACGAATCTGTACAATACACCTTTATGGTTTTGGAATCGCTGAATAGTTATGAAGCTCAACTGAAATCAAAGACCTCAAGTGGTTTTAAAATAGTGGTACAAGCAGTATGCATGTGTATACATCTCAAAAGTCAAGGACCGAGGAATGGTTGCCTTATCTTTTACTACACAAAGGTTGGGGTCATTTCTTTTGTTGGGGAAATTTGTTTGTATCAGATATCCTTGTAACGTCACATGCCCCGTGTCGATCAAACATCAACCGTATAGTTACTCTAAGTAAGGCATCATCAATTTTGCCATGGTTAAAGGTGCAGTATGTAAGTTTGAATTTCTAGCAATAAATTGCATTTTTTATGTTTTTTTTACGTTTATTACATACCTCCTGGAGGATATCATTAAACCAAATGCTCAGAGAGAAGGTGCGCTATATATGAGCGCCCTGGGCCCTGTATTCAGCTTTTAAAAAATCTAGGGATGCCCGCGTATCCCCAACCAATCAGGAGTAAGGGCTACCTTCCTGTCAATTACCTCTCGTGCACACTCCTATGTCCTTGCTCTATCAGAGTCACCCTCCTAACAAGCTTGTTGTTACAATTGGCTTCACAGACAAAAGTAGCAGCAGTGTGAACTAGTAGTTGCAAGGTGGCTGAAGTCGTTGCATGTCGTCGCAAAAGACTTGGCTTGTCAAATTGCCAAGTACAGTTTTAGAACGTTAGGAAATATCGTGCCAGATTTATGTCAAAAAGGCATTATTCGTTTACATGCATATGTTGGATATGCTCGGCAACGTATAGTATAAATGATTCATTTTATTTAGTTTTAGCACTTTTCTCGAGACTCAAAGCGCTTCACACAAATTGGTCCCCAATTAATTACACAGAACGAACAACAAATGGACAGACAGCTATCAAACACAACACTGAGACTGTGTGACACCACAACAGCCAATTTGCGCCAGACTTGCTCACCCAACATTCCAGGTGAATTTGCAGTGACTGGTCAGGGCACTGGTAGTAGAATGGAGCATGTTTTTTGATGGTGGGAGAAAACCCACACAAACACGGGGAGAACATGCAAACTCCACACAGAAAGCCATTGGGTCAGGTGCGGTTTGAACCCAGGACCTCCTTGCTGTGAGGCACCAGCGCTAACCACTGAGCCACCGTGCTGCCAGTGTTATGCACTAGCTCATACTACTAGGGGAATAAAACTATGAAATAGTTTTTGTTAACGTTAGCTAACTGTATGTCATTACTATGGAAACGGTAAATTGTGTCTGTGCTCGTTGCTTTGGTGTGAACCACTCAGTTTTAGAGTGTTTACGATCAGACGGTCGGAATTCTATTATTTCTCACCTCGGAATCAGACATCGCTTTATGCGTTGTTGGTGAGAACTAAAAACATGCCCAACATACACATGATTCATGAAACACTACCTGGCTCAGGCTCATGAAGTCATGTCAGAGCACGCACAGGCATGTGTGGGATGGGCCATTGAGGAGGGACCAAAGACTCAGGAGGTTGGCCTTTTTGAGTGTTGTGATTCAAATACTTGCCATTTTCCCCCCAACTCTCTAGAACTACATACTGCACTTTTAAATTACAGTTTTTCACCATTGCTGAATCAAATTATCAGTGGCCTAAACCCATTTGTCAAATCATTGACCCTTTTGGCAAAACCTTAAACAAGTTTAGGCAGATAGACACAATTTGCGAAACTCATCCACTCTTTTTGCAATACTCTAATCACATTCTCACTCTCTAAAACAATAATTGCGCTGTTTTTTTATATTTTGACTGGCTGTGTTTATGATCTGACAGAATTGTTTGATTTTTGCCAGAAAAGTCAGGGGTTATGTGAATGTAGTTTGAATATTTGGATTTGTGTTTAAAGTTTTGAGAAAATGGGAGGTTTCAAGATTTGTGTTTTAGAAATTGTGAAAAACTGTAACAAACTCCTGATGATTGCAGATAAATGTGAAAAAAGTGGAAAGCCTGTGAACTGCAGGTTTTGACTTTAATTTGAAGGATCTGATGACCCAGTTCACCACTGCCTTAAGAGATACTATAGCGAAGCATTTTTTAAACATAATTTCTGTGTGCTATCAAAACTCAAGTACTCTTTTGAAAATAGTTTATCTGCAATAATTATATTCAGCCCCCCCATAACCACAAATATTGTTCTAAATAGCATCGGAAATTGTGCTGCTGATATAAGACCTGAACTAACGTTTGAAACTCATGTAACCAAGATGATCAAGTCTGGTTTTTACCGTTTACTAACAATCGTGGCATCATAGCACTGGCGTCCGGTAAATTTTAGAATCGATATTTTGTTATTGTTAATTTTTAAAGCCAGACAGGGGTCTTATTTTAATTACAGAACTTGTGTCTTGTAAGCAGAAATATAACATTCGCTCTGCTAGCTGTTCCAAGGTCTAGACTTGAAACCACTGGAGAGAGAGCATTTACTATCAGGCCTTTTAAACTTCGGAACATTCTACCTAAAAATATTCGGTTGGTCAACTCCATATTGACTTCAAATATTTAAGACCACCTCTACAAACAATTCAAACGATTATAATTTTTACGAAAACGCCCAATTTTGTTTCCTATTTGTTTATTTTATTCTTTACCATTTTAATCGATTTTTTTATTTTGTCATAATAGTTGATTTAATAATTGTATGTGCTCACACGGTTTTGCTTTTTCTGTTCTTTGAATTCCATGTGTTGCTACTACTGTACAAACTACCTTGTTGTTGTAAATGCACTGTGTAGAAAAGTGCTGTACAAGTATTGGTATTACTATCAATTTGCATAATATAACAAAACTGATATAACAAAACATATTGATAAACTTTTCACATTTCACAATTTATGTGAGACGGCGAATAACATTTGACAATAGAAACATTCCAAAAGTGTGCATTTTAATGTCTGTGATTCAAATTTTACAACTTGCAACTTTTGCTTTGTGGCATAAATGAAAGAGTTAGACAGGACTTTCAGCAAGTTATGGAGAAGCTCAGCAAAGGGGGTTTGCTGTGTGTTAGTAACAAAATTTTGGCAGATCAGCCCCCTTGTCCTGTTTACACTGTCTCTATTGTCAACTAGCTTGCTATTATCACAATCGATGTAATACGTTGATTGTTGATACAACTAGCAATTATTATTCAAGAGCTGTTTGCCCAGACATTCAATGAAAGTCCAAAGTTTCACAACTCTGACATAGGACAAGATTGATTCATTCATTACATTTAATGTACGTCAGCAGTCTAATCAATCAATCAACCAATTTATATTTTGAAAATTGCCAGATATTACTGACAAATTTGACCACAACCAATTAGTTAAGGGTTTACTAGTGCAAATAATTTGTGATATGTGATGGCCCGTCACGTATCGAAATCTTCCTTTACCTCAAAGGAGCAGGGGACGACTACGTGGAGAAAAGGTCTTGTGTATTGGAATAGCGCCTTCAATGTGAAATCTGAGAGGATTTTTCAAGGTGAGTTATATTTTGATAAAACATGTTTTTACATTATATCACTTAACTGACAAAACTATTTTGTTACAAAGTCTTTATTTCTAGCGGTAGATAATTATTCCGCTTGCCAAATTACAATGCAGATCAGGTGCTAGCTAAAGAGCCATTATCCTTTTCTGACTGAATTCTGGGGCAGTATCTGTAAAACCTGCCAAGCCAAGTATGGGTCAGACTCAGTTTTATTTTAGCCACATGTCAATAGCTTTTTTGTTAAATTTAGTTCCTTCAAAGGAATTAGGTTGACACACAGGCTCAACTGAGTTGGGAAAGTGAGTGACAGCACTGCCTGATACTGGCTTCTAGCTCTTTCAAGGAAAGTAAAATGGCTTCTTCTAGCTCTATCTAGGAAGGTAAAATGGCGTGTTCTAGCTCTATCTTGTAAGGTAAAATGTTCTGACTGTAATGTAGCTCAATGAAGAGTTCTAAAAGCATTTAGCAGAAAACACAACTTGACTTTTAGATTATCAACAATGCTAGTTTAAAATGCACTGATACATCCGTGCTATTAACCAGGGGTGCGAACGCGAAGTTGCAACAACTTTCCTAATTGGTTAGTCATTGCCAGGCGTCCATATATTTTAGAAAGACTGAGTACAGGGCCTAGGGCACTCATAAAGAGTGCCTCTGCTCAGAGCATTTAATTTAATGATATCTGCCAGGAGGTAGATAAAGTATGCAATAATTTTTTTTGATTTTACATTTTCTCTAGAAAATTCAACTTAGACTGCACCTTTATCACATTAGTTAAAATTGATAGAGTGAAGTCATACAAATACCTTAGTCTTACTGTTGATTGCAAACTTGATTAAAAGTAAATGAGTCTGATTTTTTTTCCTTTATTGGCCTAATAGCACATAAAATCTAGATACGAAAAACTATGTCCATAACACTACCTCCATTAGCTGTATAGGAAATGCTGACGTTATGTTGTTAAACCAACCACCCATTATATGGGTTACCAATAAAACAGCTACATTTTGTTACAGGTCAAAATATTATTCCAGTATATAAGTCTGAAAGATCCTTTCAGAAGATCCTTTGTACTAACAATAATTAGATTAGAAGTCCTGTAAAGAATCACTTCACATGTTATTGTTACATTCTATTGTCAAATGTATTTTTGCTGTATCGGTCCTGTTTAAATTTCTGATTTTTATGTTGTATTGGATTTATGTAAAATTTTATCTACAGTACTTTTTTTGTTTAGCCTTATGGTTAATTGATGATAAATACTGCTACATATTAATAAAGTATAACCTAATCAAAAAAAGCTTTCAACTTTTTTTCATTTGGCCTTTATTTTGTAAGTGAAAAACAAAATGGAAATAAATCAATTTACAATTACGGCCTAAATTACATTTAAAAACACGAAATTACTACAAATTGTATTATTAAGCATCACACATCCCAATCCGCTGTTTTATTGTATTTGTATTATTACATAAAAATGATAGAAAACAAAATAAAAAACACTAATATCTATCTTATTTAATTATTGTAGTAAATTAGCTCTTGTAGCTCTGCTACTCGTAAAAGGTGCTATTCTAGTTAGTGTTTATTATGTATCTTAATGCTAGTCTCTCTGGTTCTCCACCTCTTTCTTATGCTCAAGCAAACACAGCCATTTTGTCTTAACGTTAGTCTGAGTCTCTTACAAACATTTTGTCTTAACGTTAGTCTGAGGCTGTGTCTTTAATCGCATACTACTACTTTTTTCTTTTAGTAGGTACTTCAGCTGCACTTACGAAGTATTTACTTTTCCTTTAGTAGCCATACAATTGGGACATACTACTACGTTATAACATTACGCCTTGAACTTTGACCCTATTGCTCATACATTCGTCGCAGTCCGTAGCGCGAAATATGAAAGTTAAAATGGTTGGTGCTAGCTTTCTTACCTTGGAGAATCAACAAAATGCCGTTCGCCGAGCTCCCCAGAGACGCGCATACTGTTGGAGGGCACCCAGGAGAGCTCTGTTGTTGTTTCTTTGTAATGTATGTAGTTTTGCTGAATTGAAGATTCGAACATGAAGTATTATCAAAATATCAAAACAGCTAACATGCAAAATCGAATTTTACAGGAATTCAAATGAGGCTTTTGGCAAAGTTAAGCTAGTTTAGCAAAATCGAATGCTTCCTAAGCTAGGCTGAGGTAATTTCCCTTCAAATGTAGGTCAACATTTGCACTCATATCCACTTAGCTTCGTGCAGCAATAGTATTCTCATGTATTAATTATACACAGTAGTCACAATACATATAGTATTGACACTTGAATGCGCTGTCATCCGTCATTTTTATTTCTTGTGACTTTCGTCATTGCACTGTCAACTCCATGGAATGCGCTGTCATCTGTGGGGCGGCTGAGTCGATGTGACATAGCTTCCGTGTCACAAAGGATTGTGGGTCAGAATATCCAGAATAACATGCCGGCTTGCTTACTTCAAAATGCGACCGGATGTAGTAAGACATCCTGGTATTTTTGGCATACTTTATTTGCCATACTATGTATTGGGACATTCTAAGTCTTTTTCTGACTTACTATATAGTATGCTAGTGTGGGTATGAAGACGCAGACCGTGTCTCATACAGCCATTTTGTCTTAACGTTAGTATGAGGCTGTGTTCGGAATCGCCTACTAACATGCTATCTACTACATACTCAATGAGTACATACTATATACTGACTACATAAACCGAAATCTAGAATACTACTTTTTTTTTTACAAAGATTAGATTATATTGTTAGTATACTCAACTGGAACAGGTGACCAAAACCCTGGCATTTTTGTAATGCTGTCAAAGCTAGGAGGAAGTTGCCGAATTGCATTTTGGGGCTTGAGGAATTGTCTAATAACCTCTCTCGGGTACTCGACATTTCCCCAATTTGAGTATGTCATCTGGGAACTTTTTCCATACTCAAATTTCACATACTATGTACCATTGACATACTGCATACTCATTTTCGGTCAAATGTAGTATATTAAGTATGCATAGTAAGCGATTTCGAACACAGCATGAGTCTCTTACAGCCATTTTGCCTTAACATTAGTCTGAGTCTCTAACAGCCAAGGTGAGGTTTGATGAGAGAAAACTGAAGGATGAAGGGATGAAACACCCTGGCAGAGTCAAACCATATACCATGCTGCTTATATTCAGCCTTTTAGCTGACACTTGTTATCGGAATAACAATGCAAGAATGGGCTCCTAACTAGGCAGTCTCCATGACAGACAGTCTGATCTTTTTAGAGTTTTTACAATCTCTAACATACTTTTGTCCAATCTGTAGTCACATTTTCAAACCTCTAAACACAATCAGCACAACATCCATCTTTGTGGACTAAACTATTAGCACAATCTCTGTTGTTTTCACACAATATACAATCAATTAACACATTTCTAAAATGCTTAAATATTCTTTACATACAAGTTTTCCCGATACCAAAATGATGGATCTTTGTCTTATTTACAAATGATTTCACACAGCATGCCAGAAATGAAAGCACAATGTTCAAAACGTTAAATACAGTATAAATCCTATACTTCTGCAACAACGGCAGCTCAAAAGCTATATTAAAACATCTGATAAGCATTTTGGAATGAACATAGCATTGAAATATTGGAAAATAGCTGATTCACTGCAAGTTGTGTACAGTAAACCATCCACATCTGAGTCCAAATGTCAATCAAATACATAGCCAGGTTACTAAAGTTATTTCAATGACATGAACATAAACAGGGGACTTTTTGGATAGATTTTGTTCAATGTGGATACAGAACAACACAAAAGAGAGGTGATGGTAAAATAATGCCTGGACAAGGGAGAGGCATAGTGAGATGAGAGAGAGGACCAGGGAGAGGAGTAGCTGGACCGGCAGAGGAGAATTTGGAACAGGAGAATGGAGAAGGAGAGGCAGGGTAGAGGAGTAAGAATGTGTAGTGGTGTCCCTGTATATAATGTAAGAGCCAAAATCATTGTATTACAGTGAAACCATGGTATATCACTGAGAGACTAGTGAAAGAGTCCAGCCTACTGTAATATCAGACAGTCAACTGTGGCTTCAATTATCCAGTTTTCAACAAACTACGTTGCAGACAAGTAATGCATTTCAAATTTCATCTATCATTACTGTTGCTTTGTCTCACAGTAACTGTAGGCCACCAGTCTCAATGCAAATACATGTGTGGATTGTACATGTATAGCCCTATTCGGACAGGATTACAGGTTTTTTTATGATTGCTAACAAGCATTGACCTATACTTGACATACAAAACTATTAACACAGCAACACACCTACATCACACAGTTGGCCAAATTGTAAATTTTCTGGTCAAAACCACATTTTGTTAATTAAATACAGACTCTACATTTCAAAAAGCAAAAGAACTTTAGCTAC
>JAVQIZ010079216.1:0-15532 GCA_036023535.2 Galaxias brevipinnis
GGACGGTTCATTTAGAAATACAATACAAAATGTATAATTCCTAGGAAATACAAAAGATTCATGTTACAATTTCTTCTCATTGTCAATGTCCAATAATTTCATTGAATGTTCTTTAGGCAGTTTCTTACTACCAATTTACTAATCCTTAGAGTGGACGCAGTGTGCTGTTTTGTTTAAATCTAAGAAATTGTGTGAGAGGAACAGGCTAGCCCCCCTGGAGTGTTCACCAGGGCCATTTTGAGGCCTGTTCTTTGATCTTATCCAAAGAGGGGGGAAGATTCTCTGACTGGTTCCCCTACAAAAGTTTATCAGGGCAATCGACTTTCTTGGTATTTTGAAAATGCAATCTCCTAATCTTTGAGTACTCATGTTCACCATCCTCCTCATGATGAGGGAAAGAAAACATTTACATAAACTGTCTGACTGATCCTGTTGAGAGCAAACACTATGACCTGTAACACTAAGTGTCAAAGACAGGTATTTGTAATCTACTGGGAGGAAAAACAATGACCTGTAAGTTTAACAGACCGATAATATTGAAAGTGTTCCAGTAAAGGCGATACAATTTCCATCACTAGCTTACCAGATGGATGGACATACAATACCACTCTAAAGTCTGGGGTCACTTAGAAATGTCCTTATTTCCAAAATAAAATTCCATTAAAATCTGTATAATTGATCAGAAAAGTCTAGACATTGCTAATGTGGTAAACTATTATACCTGGAAACAGCGGATTTCCTCAACTTCTAGAAATGACCTCAAAAAATTGACAGCTAGAATGCCAAAGGTCTGCAAGGCTGTAATTGCTGCAGATGGAGGAGTGCTTGACGAAAGCAAAGTTTTAAAGACAAAATTATAATTTAAATAAAAAGCATTATTTCTAACATTGTCAATGTCTTGACTATATGTACTGTTCGTCATTTAAACGATACTGTGAGTAGATCAATAAGCTTGGCTAGGTAACCCTGTAGCAGAGAAGCAGCGTTAGAGAGGTGAGCCATAGTGGTGAGGGAAGCAAAAGTAGCCAGCAGATGGTCAGCACCACCTCTCTAGGCCAGTTGGTCCTCATCATCTTCACCCTACAAATAAAAGATCTCCTGCAAAGTCTTAACTTTGAGTTTTAAATGAGCACACTCATTGTTGTGTTTGGGTGGGGGACAACCAAGGAAGCAGAAAATAGGCAGTAGTTTGGAATCTCCCACCACCTCAAGAGCATAGTCTAATCCTAAGAAACTCATACACAAGTGTACTATGGACATGCCTGAATCACATTGCTCAAAATAATACTACATGGTGAAGGTGTATCAGTATTGAAGGTTGAAGGGTCCAGTTCATTCAATTTTCCCTCACAAATATATTTTATTTTTACGTTTGGAAGGTATAGAACATATAAATGAGAAAAAAACAAAGCATGATTGGATCTTCTTCAAATAGGATTGATTTAATTTATGAAACATGTAAAATACACATCTTATTTTTTTTTTATAATTGTAGCCAAACCACTGTATAACATCCCCCTAATCTTAATTATTAAAGTGGATATAAAAGAAAATAAGTTCAGTAAAATATACTGTGCAAGTAATAACATGGTAGAAACAAGAGGGGAAAAGTGCAATATTCAGTGTATTATTCAGAACATACGATTTTATTGTTTTAAAGGCCGTGTGGAACAATCTCTACAGTTTAACTGCATTATACCTACAGTATATACACCTTTCAGATTTTGACAAAAAAGTGCATTCCAACCAGTCCTGCCAGTACATAACAAAAAACAGTGCTCAGTGATGAATGGCACCTAACTGGACATTAGTGTATGGCTTCCTTTATAACCTATGATTAGGCTACATTACACACATTAACAGCCAACAAAGCTGTGTTTAAAAAAAACCTTTTAATTTGACAATTTGAATGGCAGAAAGTGCTAATTTATAGTTCTATTATCATTCTAAATGAAATGAACCATGCTATCCTCACACTCCTTTGGCACAACAAGCTTGTAGTTATGGCAGACCAACTTATAATTTTGTCCTTCGTTGTTGTCCCAATACTCGTTACCATTCACTCTGTACCGTATAGCAAACTCCAGCACAGCTCCTGGTTTCAGAAATGGAGGAACAGGCAGATGAAAGCGGAAAGTGTCACAACTGAACAGGCCGTCTGTTCCATTTCTTGGCGTGGTGATGGTGGATACCCACGAGGCCTTAGTTTCAGACCAGCTCTTCCACTCTGTGAAGGAATAGCGTGCACTGACCTCTTTATCAACATGTAGATTGAGGACCTGGGTTATTCCAATGATACCAAGCTCAAAACAAAATACCCTTTCCAGGCAAACTTTCTGATTATGAAGGTAGCTAATAAACTCAGTCTTGTCGCCAGGCTGTTGGGTGAACACTGGTTTAAAATATGGCAGCGATATCTCCAAGTTATTGCCGCTTGCCAACTCTGCACCCATCAATGATCTGAAAGTCACATGCTGTGGAACAAATGGATCTTCACCAGTTTTGAAGACCTTCACTGCTTCCAGATCCAGCCCCAGGGAATCTACAAAACGCACCCCAACATTTCTGGAGTGGCTCTTCCTTTCTGTCGTAGTAGGTAGTGAGCGTGAGCGTCTCCGGATGATTGGTTTGGGCAAAGACTCATAGGATTGGCCTCGCCTAGATTCTAATTCCCTACTGAGTAGAGAGGCCTTGGGACTGGGCGGGCGTATTCTAACAGTATTTTTCTCTGCAGTAGGTTTATCCCTGAGCATTTCAGTCAAGTTGATGGTCAGACAATGTCTGGGGACAGTGCTTGAGAACTGTAAAGAAGGCGACTCATCAGGCTTCCTGGAGGGAATCCTTTCTTGGCCTATACACCAAGCTTGTCTATCCATGCCCCTGTGAGCTTTTGCAAACCTAAAGAAATATTTATTACAAACACAATATAGCATAAGAACACAAAATAATAATAGAAAAACATTTACTTGGTATTAATATTTTAACAAATTACCAATATTATGGGCCACACTTTTAATGGTGTAACAGTGTATGTGGCTCTTTCCAGGTTGTCCCTCCATACCCTAGCTCCACAACACCTTTCTGACCTCCTACACTCTCCTATCCCCTCCCGGAATCTCATGTCTGCTAACATGAAACTCCTCTCCATATCCCACACCAGATCGCGGACTTCTGTGCTGCATTTCAATAGCCATTCAACATGCCCTTGTTGACTTCCCCTCGGCACTTCCCACAGGGGAATCCCCGTCGCCATCCATTCCATTAGTCTGAAAATCTGAAGTGAACTTGGTGAGATCGACCCTCGGAGGGCTGAGGGAGCGAGTGAACAATGATGGTCACTCCAGAGGTGTATATCACCCACAATGCATTGCGGTTATGCATTTGGTGCAAGAGAATACATCAAGGTGGCAGTAATGCACATAAAACTGCAGTTGCTTACCACCGAAGGTAAATACTAATAAATAGAGGAAGGTATCAAAAACCCCTAGCAATAATACTTAGGGTAATCATGATCACGAACATATCACAAACAGAAAAATGTATTTCTTTTTATTTATTAGAAACTGACAGCTGATTGCACAAGCCTCATTTAAACGAATATGCAGGTATGACTTTTATATAGTATAGCGCCAAGCCAACAACTGGCGTTCAATCAATGACAGTTTGGGCTGAAAGTGTGCAAGGGCAGGTTTGTTCCATTTAAATCCCCCGACCACTTTCCCTGTGTTCTCCAAGCTGTCTCCGCGCGATCTATGCTGTTACGTCATACCAAGGGCTGAGGGTAAGTGAATGAGGGAAAGTAGAACTACAATTGAAACGCAGCTCTGGGTACCGAGCATTCAGTGTAGCTGCCCCCACCCGCTGGAACACTCTTCTCCCCTTTGAGATCCGACCGAAATGCAGTCCCTACGAACGTTTAAAAGACTCCTGTCTGTTCTGTCAGGCCTATGTTTGAACTCTCGGAACCATTTTTACTAAACGTTTATGAACATTTTATTTATTGTAACGCTTCCTCTTATTTGTGAAATGTTCTTGCTGAGTTGCTAGAAATATTGTCTCTTAAAATAAAGTTATTATCATTATTATTATTGACTAAGGTGGCCTCCACACCCAGGACGAAAACCATAATAATTACAACGATTTGTAGTTTAACTAGCGTCCACATCCAACATTCAACGGTAATATTTGCGAGTGATGCAAAGCCTTCCTTCATTTGACACAACGTTGACATGGTCATGTCTGTCATCTGCCATTTTTATATTGTGTGAGAGCCCTGTACCTTTGTCGTGTGGTAGTTCGAAATCGGTGACTAACTATAGAGCTATAACATGGTTAGTCAGGCACTTGGAATGATGGTATTATACGTGTGCGCTCGATAAATCATATTGAAAGCGGGGTGCCATTAATTTTGAGTTCCAATCAACGCGCTTTTGACTGGTTGCCAATAGTGTATCGTTCAAGGGATATGGCAAAAATCGCTCTGAAAGGAACGATATCATTCTCCAAAATAAGTTATAGTCGTTGCAGTGTGAGTACCTTCTTTCATCTGACTTGGGACGATTTTTATGTTTATGGTTATATATGGTTGTAGTTATCGGCCTAGGTGTGAAAGCTGCAGCGCCTAACAATGGGTTTTAACCTAACGGCTGCAATCACTTGTATGGCCCAGTTTAATAAGCAACGCAATTTATACAACACAGTGCAACGACTTACCATCGATGGAACAAATACAAAAATTATCTATATTTTGGAGGCGGAAGACGAAGTTAACCCCTTTCGTCACTTGCGTGTTCCTGTAGCCTACGTCATCAGTTCGTTAGGCACATAGATATACACACATAGATCCCCAAAGACTGCTTCTGTATGCCGCCGCAATGCGCCTGTAGGCCCGCCATCTTGGAGCGGTCAAGAACCACGGGTAGACAGATACAATGTGTATTGAGAGAAGGCAACAACGCAGACAAACTCGACTTTAACTCGCCTTTATCTTAACTTATTTTGTGTTATTATGTATTTAGTTATAAAGGTGGGAAATTAAACATGACACGGGTAGCCTCTTGGAATTAAATGCAGTTACTAATCAACTCTGCCAACACATTAACCTTCTGAATAGCCACAACTTCGGCTGGGGCATACAGGCTCCGATTTCTGAATAGGAAACATCAGGTGAAAATTATTTAGAATATCAACTTTTGTGAGTTTCACCAAAAATGTAGATTTCTATATCTATTATATTGTTATAAAGCCGTTATTTATTTATTATCAGGCTAATTCTCAGGCTCAAGTTAAGAGAACATCAAGTCAGTTCAGCCATACACCCCAAACCACATATGTTAACTCCACTTCTGCAGGCTAGACAGTTGCCATTACCCAAACAATGTCACAAATATTGTAGATCTCAAATATTAAATTTTCATCTTCTGTAATTCACCTCAGACACTGACATATGCAATATAATACTGTAACATATGCACAATATAATACAATACTATAATATAATAGTATAATTTAATACAATATAATATAATACTATAATATAATAATACCACAATACAATAATATAAAAATAAAATACTTTAATATAATGTAATAATACAATACAAGTGTGCCAAATGTTTGAGACCAATGTTCAGAATCAGATAAAGTGCAGTCATATGTAAACAAAAATAACTGGGCTCTATAGCAACTAGGTATTATGTAACTCAAAGTAGTTCCCTGTCTTGGACAAACTCAATTCCTCTTCATCTCACACAATGATAAAATCACATTGAAAGGGTTACTCACTAATTATGCCACCCAGTATGGACATGATATTGTCGAGACCGGTCACCCTGTGACCACTGACAGAGAAATCATCTGCCCTGCATTGAAGCCACTGGTCAGATGTACCTATCCACTGGTCAACCCAGGTTTTTGCAGCCAACAAAGCTTTTGCAGCAGATAGCAACCACTGGTTCTTCCATTAGCCCTGTTATTTGATGAAGCTGTGACTGCTCAGTAACGTCATCCCCATAAACCTCATAGTGGCTGTGAGGTCTAAGGTCGAGTCAGCAAAAGTGTCCTGACGATCCCGGGAATATCGCCACATTGACATCATCAGTGACATTCAGACTTGGAGCATATACCTTGAAAGAAAGGCGTTGGCTCAATATATTCACAACCACACGTTTTAGCTCACATATCATGGCCTGACTCACCTTTCTAAGCTTACACCCCCCCCACCCCTTCGCCCACACTTACACACTTGACTTCTCAACAGCTAGCACATTTGGAATTTATTTATGCTTGTATAGCTTGTAAATTCTGATTAAGCATTTAAATTGTTAAGTATACGTTATCCGTTGAAATAAATTATTCAATTAATCTTACAGTGCGAAGCCTTTGCTACTACTAAATTGGCTAACATGTTAGCGAATAAGAAGATGTTAGCCTTGCATGCTTTCTTAGTATGATAACCAAGTAAAAAAAAAAAGTGTTTCTAAATTAGTCGGGCGATTTTTTCTTCAATCATGTCCTCCTTTAGAGTTATTCTCTTGTTTCCCTTAAAAGGATAGCTGCTTGAGATATCCATACGAGTGGTCTTGAGCGCAACGGTTCATGACTCTTCGATGCATGACACATGTGCTGTACGCGGCATTCAAGGGTCAGCATAGGGTTATGACTCTTGACTTAAACCTTTTTAATTTCCGGGCCACATACGGAAAAGTGTAAGAAAGGACAATTGGGAAAGAAAATACAGAACCTTTTTGCCTTTCCTTGCAAACTCTGTTTTGGATCAGAAAATGCTTGGATATTAATTTCCCAAAGTGAACCATACTAATGCTTTTGTTTTTAAAGGTCTTTAAATTAGTATTCCGATTTTCGTTTCAGAATATGAAATATAATAAACAGATGGTACATGGTCCCAGTGTCAATGGCAAACCTCCTGTCTGGGCACTTTGTTGCAGATCAGCTGTTTTTAGCGCAGTTGCGCTATGCCAAACAACAAACCCACCCATTTCGAGGTACTGTGGGAAATGATGTACATTAAGAAATAACATTGATATTTTACCAATATAATTTATCTTAGAGCAAAATATGGCTGCACTCATACAATTCTAAGTTGTCAAATGTTATAATTAATGATGGACAAATAAACAAAAAAGACGTAGTCTATGAAGGACGATGCTTTTATTTTTGTAAATACTCAATTTCCCATAATGCTCTGATAACCAAGCAGCGCATAGACGAGCAAACTAGGCATCCGAAAGTAAACAAACCTATTTATTTAAAGCATACGAAGCCCTGGGTTTCAGATGTCAATCGAATCGATGCTAAGTAAATATGATTGAAAATGTAAGCGCTCAATATAGTGAGGATCTGAACGCTGACTAATGTTGATCATTTGATAGGTGCATTGGTGAGGAAATATACGTTTATTGAATTTGCGCATGATACATCACATCACTTTTGTTATAATGGCCGTTTTTAACCTAATTCTAATAATAGAATATTCCACTCGGGGTAATAGTTGGGTTCTTTAGCTAGAACATTGGTGGTTTGTCGTACCGGACTAGCTCTGACACATTCAACATGGGACCTATAATGCAGGAGCGTACATCAGCCTCTACGACATTGAAACGAATTTCTAAAGAGAAGGTTCGAGTAAAAAATGCGGAGAACACCTTGCCGATTACAAGGTATGGATATTGTCTGCAAGAATATTTGGTTTTGTTTATTTATTTATGAATTGATTGATGTATGTCCGTTTTTACGTGGTGGGATTCCAATTTAACATTACACAAATGTATCCAGTTCAAAGAAAGGTAACAAGGTGAAGAAGGCAGGTGCTCAGCAACTAAAAAATGGCCTACCAGGTCAGGATAAGGACACCACGCCAACAGTCCAGAAGGTGAGTGGTGAATTCGGTGGTGACTAGCAGCAAACTTATTTATTTTTTCTAATGTCTATGTCTCTGTTTTTGCAGGGTACTCAACAATCCAGAGTGGCCCGGGTTAGATCAGGCTCTACACAAACTATTAGTATACTTCCCAGGTCTGGAATTTTTTTTTTTTTTTAAAACAAGCAAAAGAATTGTTGGGCAAATCAGCCTTTTAAAAGTAATTGTATCATGTACCTTACCTTATGCAGCCCTAATGACGAACAGAGGCCCAAACCTCATATCCGCAAACATTCCTCGACACCGAAGAAAGAAGAGAGACGAGAGGTGAAGCAGACTTCTCCATGCTGCACTGAGCTGGACCAGAACCGTGGGGTGATGGGAAGTAGTCGGAGAGCCCTCTCTCTACCCCTCTCCCCCATATCTGGGTTGCGTCAGGGACCAATGCAGGCCTTCCCGCACACTCAAGCCAACATTCTCACAGAGGAGTCACTACGGCACTATGAGCAGAGGGAAGACGATACTGATAGCGCAAGTGACCTATCTGATTCTGAAAGGCTACCTGTACTTCCCTCTCCCTGTACCCCCTGCACCCCACCTCATCTCAACCTACGTGCAGAGATCATCAACTCCAATGACTTCCCTCCTGCCTTTCCCGGACCCCAGGGAGACCTCGGTGATGGGGATGAAAGTGAAAATCCCATCTATAGCTACCCCGATTTTCTGCCTCCTCCATTTAACACATGGAGCCTCCGCCAGTTGGCATTGTTTCTTCACACTGAAGGCCGAGGTGCACCTAGACCAAAGCCAGTCGGCCCTCTGGAGAAGTACTTAGAGAGGCTGCTGCAGCTGGAGTGGCTACAGATCCAGACAGTGCAGACAGAGAGTGGTCGGCTTGCTGGTAGCCACCCTAGACCCCAGGGTTTCCCCTCCACCACAACAGCCCACCCACCTAGGCCCCACACAGCACCCCCAACCCGCCTTAGCTCTCCAAAAGGGCCACGGCAATGCCAGCGTACCTTTCCCTTTACTCCTGTTGTCAACAATCCTCCCTCAACTGCCTCCACTCAGCATCTTTCCCGCTTGCCTGTCTGTCCCCATTGCCACATCCGCTACCCCCTATGTAATGGAAGCTGCTCAGCCTATGCCTATCAACGTCATTCACGCCTCAGTCCATTGCTTGAGCGTAAGGCCAGACCAGGGGCACCGCCCATGAGAAGCAGCAGCGAAAGCAGGGTCACCACATCTGAGGGAAGGGCCGCTGGAGGACACGGAGGTGGAGCACAATCCCCTGGCAGCCCTTCCACTGGAAGAAGTAATTTGAAACAAATGCAAGCTGTGGGCAATGTACGCAAGCCTTCCCAGGATCCTAGCGCTGATGTTATTAGCAAGGGTCAGATAAGGAGGGGCCGTGCAAGAGCCAACTCAGAGACAGAAACAAAGAAAGAGGCTAGTGGGGTTAAAATGGCAGTGGAGAAACAGATTCACCCTGGGGGTAAACGAGACGCCAATACTTCTAATAGATTTGAAAAAGATCAGAAGACAGAGGCCGCTGGTCAGGTGACTAAAAAAAGTGGAATGAAAAAAGCAGCCAAAGAGACACCTTCTCTCTCCAAAGCAACATTAGCTGTAAAACAGAATAGGACAGCAAAATATGTTCACTTTGTTGCGAAGTAACTAAATTTCCTTTAGTACATTGCTGAGTAGTAAAGCTTAATCCTATGCTTGCTATATGTCAAATCAGTACATTTTTATTTTGATCTGTTTTACAGTCCCGATTGTTTTTCCTTCAAACGGGAAATCTGCTATTACACTTAATTTACAAATGATACAAATTTCCTGCAGCATCATAGCAAAGCATATTCGTGTCAAACTAGAAGCTTCAAGTCTCACAAAACCTTTAACATTGTACCATCATATTATAGCTTTTAAAAATGAAGGCTTATTGCACTGTACAGACATTTTGGTCAGTACAGGTTATTAATGTAAAAAAAAAAGAAAAGGCTAATTAAATTACAACTTGTAGGAAAAAAAATACAACCTTCAACTAAGTAAGTTTATCTTAAGTTGTTGTTCATGATGTTCACTCGTCCCATTTGCTCTAATTTATTGGTGGAGTTTTTGGTAGTATATTGGAAATGTCACCATTTTCTTAATGTTGCTTGAGTTTTATATTTTTAGTGCCTCATATTTCCAGTCTGTTAAACTAAAACATATTGTAGCTAGTTGAGGTACAAAAGAGGTGTAACAATACATGTACTTGTGTATTAGCTTTGACATTTTGTTTATAAGGGCTTTTCTCTTGTTGAACATGCTTCATTGATTATCAATTAGAAATATATTTTGCACCGGTATTTCTTTGGTTGAAGAAACAGTCAAATATTTTTCATGATTTCTCAAAAGATTGTATCCAATATTTATTAGGTGTTGTTATCATTGACATTGTTTAAAGGTAAAATAAAAAATCCAAGTGCAAGAGTTAAAATGTAATGTAAAGGAATGGAGTAAAGGAGCTGAATGTATACTACACAAATACATTTTCTAATGTCCTGTACCATTGGTCATTTAGTAATTTTGTTACAAGTAAAAATGCTAAAAGCTTACCACAAGCTATAGTAGTGTGTTTAATACTTGAACATTTTGTACACTGCCGGTTTTACATTGTAATGTCTTAAGTAATTTATTATGAATTATCCATCAACTTTTTGGAGCGCTGGATTTATGTTATTGTGACATGTTTTAAAATTTTGCCTTTTAAATAAACTATTATTTAATTATCAAAGCCATAGATCAGGGACTGCAGATATGGACTGTCAACAGTACATACTGAGTGTTGATATAGGCAAGAAGACAGATTGGTATGTATTTTTTAAATGTCTAATGTTCTTTGTAAGGCATAGAAATAAATGTTTTGCACTAGATTAATAACAAAACATTTTTCACCGATTACCTTATGCATGTGTCTGACAAAATGAAGTGGAATGTAAACGATTAAAATACAATTTATTCAACGTTTGAATTTAAAGCATTGCACCCTTGTCTACTGCATTTCATAAGCCTATATACTAGAGTCTTTTTTGGCCAGGAAAAGGTTTGAGCAGCTGTCGCAGTTGCTTCTTTCTGTCATTCACACACCCTGTGAGACATACAAAGTTGTTAGTCTTAACAAGCTTCACAAATTATTTGTATTTTAGGAGGTGTATGTGGTGTGATTACCTAAGTGTGTGTTGGCTGTAAAAGAAGAACTGCCCAGTGTTTCCAAGTTGACATCTTCTCTAAAGACAGGTCCATCATTCCACATGAGGTCATAGCCACCGACCCTCTTCTCTCTGCCAGTCAGCCTAAACACAAAAACCATGGTGCTAATTATAACACTGGCAGCAAATCAGGGCTTTTGGTTTAGTCTCTTGGTATCCAGTGTCATGTGAAAGAAACTGTTTATCATTTTATTGGCACCTAGTGTATTGACCTACCAGAAATGTACTTGGAAAACAATAGACAATACTATTACTTGCTATAGGTTGGCTAAATGAGCCTTCGACTTTTCTGCTTAGTGCTACAGTGTTTATGCTAAGCCAGTGGCTGTCATTAACAAAAAATTGTCTTTAGGTACTAGTGCAGTGAATCATACAGGCATGCAGCCTGGCTAATGAATAGGTTAAGCTGGGCTAACTCCAGTGTCCTGCATTCAAATTATATGAGTTGCAAAAACTGAAAATGTTACTGGACTTTCCCTGAATGAAAATGTTTGGACCAAAATAGCTTGATCCATTCCCAACCACTTTTACACATTGCTGGCCTATTTCCTACCTGCCCTCCATGTCCACAATGTGCAAGTTGTCCTCCAGTAAGCAACACTTCATCTCATAGTCCTCCTGACTGCTTGCAGTGAGTGATGGAGAGGCATTAACCTCAATAAGCCACCTATAGGGAACCAAATGTTATAGCTAATATTATTAAGATATCCCTAGCTATGTTTATAGCATTTTATTGTTTGATTGTTAGGTCACGCTGTCCATGCATGCAACAAAAGTGCTCTGGTACACCAAGTCATACATCTTTATCTTTTATCAGTTTGATCAATCTTTATAATTTCACAAAACATTCAATAAGCCAAACAGAGATATAAGGTAGTTCAAATTTTGAGACAAATACTTCACAAAACTGCAGAAAAAATGCAAAGTGTATGTGTAGCTTGTATAAGAGAAAGAGAATGATCTTACGGTTTGAGATCCTGGTCCAGTAGAATATCATAGCCGTAAAGCTCAAAGCAATGTTTGTCATTAATGATGACCTTCTGGACACTTAGCAGGCTGCGGACAAATATATTATCTATTTCCTTAAACAAAGTCTCTATGACCTCTGTACCATGTTTGGCTGTCAGGAACCTACGAAGCTGCTGCATCTGCCACTTGCATCCCTGCAAATGGGTGAAAACAATCATGAATGCACAGCATTGGAATAATGGAAGAGCAGGGGAACAGCTAGAAAGAAAATAAGTTTTAGGTGGCCAAACCAGACCACACCTTAACAGACAATATTGATTATTAAAAAGGACTGTTTTCATTTAGGTAGCACACCTTTTCAGGATCATAATCAGGTGCCGTCTTTTGCACAGCTACATTGGTAAGATGGACATCTGAAGAAAGCAGAGTTAAGAGGTAATCGTCGGAAAATGAAGTGCGAAAAAGCTTCAAAAGAAGTGGTCAGGAACAGCATCATCCGAAATTAGGCAAATTATTGTAATTCCACAGCACAACAAAAATCTGAACTCTTGACTACTCAAACACTAAGCAAGTACTTACAAAACATAAACCAATGTGAGAAATGTATAGAGAACAATAAGGATACATTGGTCATCAATACTGCTGAGAGAGAATCTGGTGCTTGAAAAACGTGCAAAACCATCTCGATACAACCAGGCTTTTAAAGGGATGTACTAAAAGAGGGATGAAAAACAAAAATGCAGCAAAAATCACAAGAGGCAAAACATAAACAGACACAAACACTTACATTTTAACTGATAGTATGCAATGACATTTAAACCTATACAGTTAAAGTCAAAGAAATTGCAAAGATTCATACTTACAGATGTTACCAGTACGTAAACTCTCAGGTCAAATTTTCTGCCTAAGGAGAAACAATTAATACAAAGAGAATCAAAAGGTTGTTACTTTTCTAATTTGATAACAAATACTAAAAAAGGATATACCACTTATAAGGTAGGGATTCTCTATGTAGCGCTGTGCAACGTAGTTTTCCACTTGATTTTCATCTTTCTGTTCTTCTGAGCGACTCCCATCCTGTGCAAACACATGTGAGCGTGTGAATTTGTGTGCAAGTGTCTGTTTGGATGTGTGCTGCATAACAGAAAAATGTAACACTTCTTTTGATATATTAAATCTATATACATAATTTACTGAAATATTAAAGCAACTATAGGCAACTTTTTTATATTAAGGTATTATCAATACATTTCTTTTGATAGCACATTGTAATGTCTACGGGAGAATGAAAAAATGTAGCATGTAGCTTTAAAAGCATATTAGCCCCTGAATCGGAACAAAGCAGATGGAATAGAGGTGTGAAAACGCCCTACGTTTTTAATATTTCAATAGAGCAAATATATAGATTTAATATATCAAAATAAGTATAACATTTTAAATTTTATACATTTACCTTTTTCCAGTCCATGATGTCTTTAAGTTTTCTGAACAAAAAAATACCTTTCCCTTGAGATCTTGCTACCTAAGGAAAGTTTTGATAACAATGTGAAATCAATCATAAAGCAAAGTATAATGTGGATTGCAGCAACACAGATAAAGCAAAACAGAGCAGTAGCAGGAGTAAGACATGTTTTCAAGTACACAGCAAAGATGAGCACAACTCTGCTTTCAATTATTGATCTAAACTAAATGTGTGTTCCACTGCAGTTTCTCTTACTGGTTTCATGATCCAGGTGCTGCCAGGGCTTCGTTTGAACTCCTCCACAAAGAGGTGATACTCACTAGGCAATTCGAAGGTGCGGGGGAAAAAGTCACATTTAGTTGCTTCTATGCGTCCAGCCTCCCTTTCAAGGGTTTTACGATATCTTTTCAGGTTTTTCACCATTAAGTTTTTGCGGGTCAGCTGGGAAAGGAAAAAAATGTTAAAGTATTTAAAATATATTAGATTGGATAAGTACTGTAGCTTGATGACCAATTATCTAATATTCACAGTCAAACAGCCACATTTGATGGATTTGGTAGCATAATTCAGTATTGACTGACCTCATAATGATTGCGAAAGTGACATATTCTCACGTGTTCCTCCATAAAGGAGTGGTCAAAATTTTCTCTTAGCCACCCCACATCACACCAGTTGAAGTCCCATTCTCCGTCACTACAATACAGTATGATAATAGTGCAGATTGATAATATGGTATGTAGGTTCTATTTATGAGCTAATGAATTACATTGTATAAAATAAAAGAGTTCAAAACAGTTGGGCTAACTCTCCCAAATAGTATGATCTTATTTAAGAAAGTACTACTACACAATAGAGTCAGTGTAAACTCTTAATTAATACAAAAGGTTTGCCACAAACATGACATTTAAACTTTCTTTGGCGGGACGACGACTATCAGATTCTGTTTTACAGTGACTGATGATCTTAAATTATATAATTTTATCCCACTCAAAATCCCATCCGCCAAGACCAAAGTGGGTAACTTACTCTTTCACTTCAACCCATCCAGGTCTTTGCTTCAGCACATCCTGAATGGTGTTGGTAAGGCCACATTTGTAACGCACACAGCTACGCACTTCCCTGTGGAGATTCATTCAACATCTGTCTGGAGCTGTAGCGGTACAATGACGTAGGCCTCTCCATAGTACTAATTAAATGATTGTTGTCGCACTAGTCATTTTAAGCACTCACTCACCCTTCTCTTCTTTTCTGATAGACATATGTACCTTTGCATGCAGCAGTCTACAAACACATATTTAGACAACAAAATACATTAACTATTAAACGTAAATGAAAAACAAAAAAAAATTGGCACTCAACTTAATAGGTAGCTAGCCAGCGTTAACTTCACGTCATTAGCCTTAAATTAAGGTCTTCACGGTAACCGGCTAATTCATCTCGTTAATGCCCATATATTTACCTTATTTTTAGACATATTTGCTGTGATGAATTACACGATGGCATTGAAAAGTTCATAAAATTAAACTTCAATTTGCGAGAGACCAATTACAGTAGGCAAGATAACAGCTAATCTCCATTCTGCAAAGTTTTGGTTAGCCCAGTGATTAGTCGGAACTACATTGTTGACTATATTGTTGTCATGACAACTGACGTGAGATGGGAAAGATCATAGATATAGTAAACATAGAGGACTCATTGGTCGCTTCTGTATGCCGCCGTTATGCGTCCACAAGTCCGCCAAACTTGAATGAAGAGGAAAATTATGGGGTCATTATTGTAGCAAAACTATTTGCAAATGTGTGTGGAGAGTTGTGTCTCTGTAAAACTATTTGCAAATGCGTGTGGAGAGTTGTGTCTCTGTATCTAAATCCGTGTGTCGTAATCAGGTTTGTACGTGTATTTTAAAGATCCGTCTGTATTCAGATTTGCAAGTGTATTGAGAGTTGTATATGTGTAGACAAATCT
>JAVQIZ010079247.1:0-28266 GCA_036023535.2 Galaxias brevipinnis
CACACACACACACACACACACACACACACACACACACACACACACACACACACACACACACACACACACACACACACACACACCCCTATCCCCCCCTTTCTTGCTTTGTGGTTACTCTGTTTGGAAGAATATTGTTGGCCAATATATTTTCCCAATATTTGTTGAGCAGGATGGGCTTCGTTCTGATTAGCAAAGGTCTGGCGTAAGATTCAAGATAAAACCAATTGAGTGTATTTCTCGTTTTCTCTTTTTTTGTGTGACTAAAACGTAACAATTGTGTGACCAACGTCAGTGCCAGTAGACGAAAGGAAGGTTAGCAAACACAAACCCTGGGAAAAAAGTGTTTTTAAAAAACCAACTACTAGGAGAACAGGTATAGGCATAGGCTAACCCATCAGCCTATACTTACCAATAAGGGCATGCGATCACAGTTCGCTTCTGGAAGGCCTCCCAAGCAATTCAAAGAGAGAGAGAGATGCTAAACACAGAGGGATGCAATCACAGAGATCATCATCTCAGCAAAGCTCAAATAATCAGCAACATAATCAGTCTACACTCCAAAGGAAGTTCCACTCCCAACATCAAATCACTAGAAAACATTACTCCTGCATTTCATGTTGGGTTGTTTTCAAATAGCCTACACATAGTTCCACTAAATAACTGGGTTTAAAAAGATAATTTTCTCAGTGGTGGTTACTTACTTACAATTTTTTAGAGGATTAGAAACAAACAAATAAAATAGCATAAACAGCTCAACTTAATTATGCTTTTGAGGGGAAAGCTAGCTGGTAGGGTAAGAAAAGACTTCAGGCATGTACATGGCAGGAAAGGTGCAATGTTGTTTAACTAAAGCAAATATTGATTTAACACATAGTACAGCTTAGTCTGCTGCGCCAACATCACACATTCCTGTGTGGTAAACATTTTCAGCACTTCACAGAACTCATCAATACATTTGTCAGAGTTGCAACACTACCTATCATGCAAATCAATCAGAAGCCAGACAACGACGATGGCTGACTTTGAGAATATTGACGAATACGATTTTTTCGACTTGTTTTCCAGTGTAAAATTTGATGAACGAATTGTTTAATTGATTTGTCCTATATGCATTAAAACTATACAAAGCATTGACTGAAACCGATTTACGATATTTCACAGATTTGTTTCACTTACCTCTGTAACAAAGTTGCTTTGAAGACCGACTGCATTGTTGTATTCCCATCCTCTCGTGCATGGTACCGTCTCTTTGGGAATATTTTCTGTAAAAGTAGATATATTTGGTGGATACTTATAAAGTTCACAGTGACTCAATCCAGTTCCGTTGATCCAGGGAATGGTTAAATTAAGGTATCCTTGTCTTGAGTAGTTACTTTGGAGAAAAGTCGAGGGTAAAAGTTCTGGGTCGGGTTTGCAATGATATGACTCGGGCATCAAGGTATAGAACACGTCGCAGTAGAGATTCAGCATAATCGCAAAGTTCGGTAACCAACTGAACATAACAACGATTCTGTTGTATCGTCCATAGCCGCCAACATATGGGAAAATCTTCGTTTCATAGTCCATTATTTTTCAATGAAGTGTAAGTTCTTCTATAATAGCTGTTCCACGGGAGTTGTGGTAATTATTAACGCAGGTGAGGTGAAGCAGAGCAACTGCACTATAGGCCAGGGCGGGGATTATTTTAGTGGGAGTATTTTAGAGGACTGTCTTTCACCCAGCCGCCACATTCACAGGACACTCAAGTCAGCTAGAGGGAGGTAATCATGACATGTCAGTCAACAGCTCTCATCCCTTATTTTAAACTGCAATGACACGTGAGGATGTCCTCTACCTGGTGAATAAAATATAAAAATGAAATTTCAAAGGTGTCTCAAAATGTATCTAAATTCATACAAAATGTTTACCATAAAAACAGGAAAAAACGAATCACTAAAAAGTAATTGCGAAATGTATAGGCTTCGAAGCTACTGTTGTTTGGTTAAATGTAGCCAAATGTAACGACCAACGTGTCTCATACTGTACCTAATAACCTCAAGCAAAAATATATTTAGGACCTCTTTTTGGCTTCCTTCTAATGAGATGTTTCCTTCTGCCTTCGGTTTTGAACTAGAGGCCCCAAAACCCCCATCCCTCCACCCCTCAGCTGTGGCAAGACATCTATTATGGGGTATTGTTTCCTATTCTTTTCCATTATAGGACAGATTAATGCTTATGTTAGCTCGCCCACCCACCATGTTCCAGGGCCAACTGAAGATGCCAATTAAGCAAAGTATACAAATCTCTATTGTTTCCTTAGAATAACTCTCATTTACTATTAATTTATTAAAATAATCATACTCAGCGTTTTCGACAACATTTATATCTGTTGAATTTGACTAGCCAAAAATATTGAGCAAGCACTGCAGTGGAAATTTAAGATTATGACAACTGATTTAAAAACAAGGGGGTAGACACTTTTCTGTGTCTCAATACCCATACTACCATACTATATAGTAAGCCAGAAAAATATGTAGTCCCAATACATACCATATCAAATGCGGTATGCCAAAATGCACGCAACGCTACATACTTTGCAGGCGCATCTGAAGTGTACCTACTTAAACAAAAAAGTCGTATGCGATATGTTCTCATGTCTTCAGTGCACAGGCTTAAATGGCTCCTATGCCAATGAATTAAAATGAGAACCTAACCTATTGCACCTTTCAGATGTACAATTGCAAGACATTGCAGATTATGTGGCTGGAAAAACTATGCATACTTGTTATCAAACCTGTGGATGCCAACTAAATGTCATTTAAGAATGTATAAATATTCTGTAATACTCAGTCACAACCTGACATCAGGAGTAGGAACCTTGTTAAAGTGGATGGACTAAGCAGACGTGCAACAGGACTGTTTTTTTTTTGTAAACATGAGATCAAGGTTATAAAAGATGATTCAAGAGAACAAAGTAATATTTCAAAATTTTATTAACGAACATAATCTCTGAGGAACAACAGCAGTTCTCGCGCTCTCTGTACATGCAACTGTAGAAAATAACAATTTAGAATTTTTACTTTTCAATTTTTGTCTTTTCCATCATCATTTTCAGTTTCTTGCTTTTGTTTTTTGCAGGAAATCAACAACAGCTAGAGGTGAAAGTACTGGATTCTGTTACAGCACTGACGATAGCATCAACAACCCCCACCCTCCCCCCAATACCCACCTCCCTCCCACAATAGCTGCTCCAACAATATGTACACAATTTAACTACATTGTACAAATAAAAAAAGTTACATTGTTACATCATAATCACCTGCAGCGAGCGCACTTGTCTCGTTGCTGTTAGAACCCCACATTCTACGCAAGTTTTAGACTAGTACAAAGAGGGTGGTGCAAAACGTCCTGGGGGGTCTATTTACAAAGCTATATACAGTGTCTCTTTCACGCATTACAGGAGGAAAATTTACACAGCGGAGACCAACTTCAACTCAAAACATACCACAGGTAAAGAAAAAAAAAAAAAGAGGATAATAAATAGGTTATTTCTCGCCATTTAAAGAGTAGTTCTCCATGCTTGTATTAGTAATTTTCCTTTCTAAAAAGAAACAAAACAACTACTATCTGGGTTTTATTAAAAACAACAAAAGAAAACTAATAAAAAAAGGCTTGAAATCGTGGTGATTCTATACCAATAATAATAAAAAAAAGCAATTATGTATAAACTATGTCCAGTTAAAATGCAACACCAAGTCAGAAATGATGGGACTGAGTGGATGTGTGTAGACAGCTGAGGTAACATGTTGAAGACTGAGGGAAGGGGTCACGGGCTTGCATCTGGGTCACAATGGTTCGCTGTACATCGAAGGATGAGAGAATGTAAGGGCACTAGTAGATCTTTCTCTTTGCTAGTGTATGGAAAGATGGGCACTCAAACCATATTCACACTGCAGAATCAGTGTTCAGAGTTGCTGTGTGCGGCCATGCAGCGTAGAACGGGATGTGTGTTTTTTTTGCGGTGTGGGTACGACTAACCGGACAATGCCTGTAACGTAATCATCATAATTTCAAGCCTTTGTTGTTTCAAATAAATGATCAAAAATAGAAATCAAAAACAAGGCAGGGCTCAAACCATAAAAAAAGGTGAGAGACACGCAAAACTGAAACACACTTGATCCTTTGTAAACAATAGTGAGGGTTCGTTCGTTCCGGGTAAAGTAACGGTATACATTCTGCTCAAGAAGCAAAGTGATTGACATGCCACTGGTGTTTATGTTTCATACAGGAAAATTAACAAACAAACCCCAAAATGAACAAGACAACATTCAACACCACATACATCGAGCACACTAGAATTCTGTGGACAAAAATCAACCCCCCTCACCAGGCAAAATAAAAAAATAGGCCCAAATAAAATAAAATCACCAACACGGTTTTTGAAAAACAAAAACAAAAAAAATTGTCCATCTATTTAACGTGTGCTATTGTAAGTAAGAAACTAAAACCTTTGTTTTTTTCTTCCAAAAACATCAAGGACTGAAATTATGTTAACTTGTCTGCACAGTGGAACAGCATCGACCAATGCACTTGACTAGACATACCAAACCACTGCCTGAAGGCGTTTCATTAACTGATTTGAATTAATATTGCCATTAGGACGCATGAGCAGCTAATCCACCCAGACAGGAACTCTATGGGCAAGCGGAGGACAATAAAAGCCCCTAAAATGTCAAAACCAAGACCTACTTAAAATACAGAAACAACATAGTCAACACAAACAAAGATTTTCCATGGGGCATTAAAAAGAAATATACTTTAGTATCCATCTTTCTCCTCTATCGTTCATTTCTGTCTACTTTTTTGGTTTATATTGAGGAAATAAAACATAAGTCTTATCTGTTTGGGCAATATGCATAAGAACATTACAATGGCAATTTCAACCACACAACCAAACAGAATATAAGGAAGCCACACCAACTAAGAATTTCATGTAGAAGTCCCTAACTGTACGCACAAGCCTAACCCCTTCCAAGTTATAAATGGGTACACAATCAGGTTTGCTAGATTTTAAGGTGGTTGTGACTGCTGAAGATAATCATTAATCTCGGGATAGCTCTCGAATTCAAAAAAAAAAAGTGTAATCAAAAATAAACTTACATTTTCCCCACTAGTACAGATTATGGGTATATCCACCATCGTGCTAAGGTGGTTTCTTCAACGATCAGAAATTTAAGAAATATTCTCAACTTTGGTGCCACTTGGTGAGCTGCCTATTGCAGAGCTGCACCCTCTACACTAAACCACTCCCCTCTCCTACCAGGAGGAGAAGAAACAACCTCGCTAAAACAAAACAAAACTACGTCTTAAAAAACCCAAAATGGAATGAAGTCGGCACCTTATTTAAAAAAAGTCTTGCTTTAAGAGGAAGGGACTTCTGAAACTTTGAAAGAAACCATGAGAATGTAATGTCCAAAACTAGTATTTCCTTTCTATAGTGACGTGACAGTAGGATTCGCAAACTGAGAGGGAATTGAGGACTATTTGAAAGTGACTTACAAAAAAAAAAATGTAATCACATAATAAGACAAAAATTACCCAATCTGAAACAGATATACATGAATAATGGTTTTGCTTGTGGGTGACATCTTTTTCTCTCTCTCACTCTTTCATCCAATTCCTATACAGTATGACTTTGCCCAACATTGCGTAAATCTTTATATTTACTTGTAAAAAGGCATTTTCTTGGTTTCGATTTTTTTTCAGATATAATTGTGTAGTAAAGTAATAATAATTAATATACCTCTCTATCTGTTCTCTATTAAATCAATCCGTTAGATCCATTCTGCTACATCAGGAGGGAGAATATTGTGGTTGGCCCGTGGTTAGGGCACTGTTTAATACAGAAGGGTTTTCTCGGTGCTAACTTGGTGCGCTCTAGCCCAGAGGACCGATCGACCCCGGACCGAATCGAAAAATGGGAAGTTTACAACTGTGAGGAGTCTTTGAAATACTGACAGCGTCGTGTACACATTTTGGCCCATGGGTATGAGGGGGAAAGTGCTGCCCAAAAGTGAACTGTACATACAAAGATAATTTTTATTTTATTTATTTTTTTCTTTACACTTAACTGAGTGATGTTACAGTACATAAGTTATTTACAACTGTGCAGTAATGTGTGGCAAAATAAATTATCTAGAAGGCAGCGAGAATACATTGGTTAACGAATATAAAAACTGTACATAATTTACGGAATACAATTTTTTTTCAGTTTCATTTTGTTTGTTTTTTTCCATTAAACTAATATTGGCTCTGTAGTGTTTCAAGTCACTTCCTCATAAACAACGAAATGCCCAAGTAAAGAAATACACAAAAAGAGAGGAATATTTTCTTCTCTCTTTAAACCACCATATCTTTAAAAGTCTCTAAAACTTTGAATCGGAACATTCATGTATGTTTCTTCCGGTTGTCTGGTGGTGTTGTTTTCATGTTGCAGTCACTGGAAGGTGTGTTGGGGGAGAAAGCAGAAGAGGACACTCCGGTCTGTCCTCGGTGATCCACTAGTCTCCTCTGTGTTGAGAAGTGGAAGCATCAGTCTCTTCCTTCTCAGACACTTCTCGTAATCACGCACACACACACACACACACACACACACACACACACACACACACACACGTCTGCTCTCCTCCGCTCTGCAGCGTTTACCCGGTCTGCAGTACGGTGCTATGGCGCGCCATGGCCAGAGGGGGGCACTGTGACACTCTCTGAGTGTGTTTGTGTGCGGTCTGGACTCTGGTCCACTCCAGCCGCCCTGTGGCCACCATGGGGACTGACACCCAGGGGTCCCAGGGAACAGCACACCGAGCCTCCATCCATGGCCTCCGTGTCAGGGCTTCGTCTGGTACTACAAGCCCCCTTGTGGAGCTCCGGTTCTAGAGGGGAGGCGTCTGCTCGGCACATTGCCAAAGACAGGCACCATGCTGGGGGGCAAGAGCTCTCTTCTCTTGCCCTTCCCTCTGTGTCGCAGTGGAAGGGCTGTCAATAACTGGGATCAAAAAAAAAAGAAGAATCTAATGCAGAAAATAGATCTCTATCTTCGTTCCCCCTGCGGCTCACCAAAAGCTGAGGAGGCCAGGCCCGTTGCGGGAGCTTCAAAGCTAAAGTGAGTTGCTTTGCTTCTCATACTCAAAAGAAAAGCTTAAGAACTTGAAAAGATGAAAGTGCAAGTTGTGTGTTTTCATGTTCTCTTCCTCCCCCCCGGTAAAAAGACGCCTTCCTTCCTCCTCATCTCGCCAAAGGGAATCCATAGCAGTTTTTTTTGTCTTTTAGCCTTGTTTTTCTATATAATATATAGTTTTTTTTGTTTGTTTTTGTTTTCCTACAGAGAGTCTCCTTTCAAACTGGCTAGCCCTTTCCATTCATACGGGTCGACAAAAGTGTCTCGGGAAAAGAAGTGACGCAGAAGAAGCAGGCGGAGCTCCCGCTCCGGGGAGGGCTCTGCGTGTCACGCGGGCAGCAGGACAAAGTCGTCGTTGACGTCCACCATGGGCACGTAGAAGGAGGGCACCTCGTTGACGCACAGCGACTTGTGGACGGCCGGGTCCAGCTCCTGCACCTTCAGCTGCCACTCCATCCGCTGCACGGCGTTGAGCGCTGCCGCCTCGTGCTGCTGCCGCATCAGCAGGCACGTCTGGAGGAGAGACGGGGGGACAGGGGGGGAGAGACGGGGGTTAGGACTGTGGGGAACGACGTCAGAGAGGCGCGAGGGTGAGAGAGTGAAAGCGAAGCAGAGCGAGTGAGGGAAAGAGAGAGAGAGGAAGCGAAAGGAAAAGACAGAGTGCAGTAGCGAAACAGGGGCGATCGCGAGCGACTTGGGGAGGGAGAGAGAGAGAAAGAGAGAGAGAGAGAGAGAGAGAGAGAGAGACTGTGCAGTGTGGAGACAGAAGAGGAGCAGGCCGTGGCTGGGAGGCTTACCTTCATGCGGTCGTACTTGTCGTCCACGTCCTGTATCCAGGAGATGAACTGGCGAGCGTTGAAGCGGTCTCTCACAGACTTGTTCTCATCCCCCTGAGGGCAGAGTACAGTGGTCAGGACACGTTCCATAGGCCACCGTCACAATGGCACAGTGTTATGAGATGCGGTTAAGTTTGTTGGTTTAAGAGGCTCAAAGTTTGATTTTTACACTATTATCCTACAAAGTAAGGTATGGAAACAGCGTCGTTTACTGAACTTGAAACCACCCTAGTACTTAGTTTTGCTAATTGCTCAATTCAAACGGACACCAAATCACACAGACTAAGAAGTAGGGCATCCGTGTCAGTCGACACACCCACCTGGCTCTCAGAGGGCATGTTGTACACCTCCGAGTCCAGGAGCATAGTGCAGGCGCTGAACGGCACCGCCTGATTGGCTATCGTCCTGGCCGCTCGGCAGTGGACCCTCAACACTTCCTGTTCACAAGACACGATCAGCTTCTCCTGCAACCATAACGAGAGATAGAAAGAGAGAAAGAAAGAGAGAGAGAGAAAGAGGGGGAGAGAGAGAGGGAGATTAGATTGGATTACGATTAGCTGGAGGGACGAGAACACGACCAAACACTTTGGGAGCAGAGGGCTAATGTTAACGGGTATCAGTAGGTGGGTGGGCATCTTCTTCCAGACCTCTGCTGTGGGCTGTGATGGGCGTTTGAAAGGGACCGGCCCCAGCCGTTTCATCAGGGATGGGAGATGAGACGGCACTTCTGATTAGCACGCTCCCGTACCACTGGCACTCCTCAGCAGGGGGGACCATGCAGATTGAAGCTGCACTTCTTTCATGATCAGGCCTCTTTGATCTTTCATCAAAGGAGCACTCTCTGCCACTTCAGAAAGGTATATGGGTGGGTGTGTGTTTGTGTATAGGTGGGAGACATGCATACGGATGGAGCTCAGAGCAGCGTTGCTTACCCGCTCGATGCTATGCTGCAGCCTGAGTTTGCCTCTCACCGCCTCCTGCTGTCTGAACAGCTCCTTCAGGGGCTCCGACAACGACGGAGGAGCAGCAATCTGACACACGGAACACAGCCGGGTTAGGCAACTCACCTCTACACCACAACCCACACATCCTAATTCACACCACGCTCCGAAATAACACCGAATCTGTGTCAATGCTGGGTCTTTGAAAATGGCCAGACCACAAAAAGAAACTTTCTTTTCAAACTATTTCGTCAACATCTGTCTGAAGTTAATTTAAATTCCAAGATGTTAGTGGGTCTTAAGGTTTCAGAAAAGCGCTATGTTCGATATTAATATTATTATGCGGAGGGAGGCAGGCAGGCAGGCAGGTGGGGGAGAGGGCCTCTTACCACGGGGATGTGCAGCTTGCTGAGGGGCTTGCCGTCCAGCAGGTAGGAGCCGGTGTAGGTGACGTACTCGGCGTAGCACTGCGGCGCCTGCGGCGTGATGTAGCACAGGATCTTCCTCTTCTCCTCGATCTTCTTCCTGATCTGCAGGTACTCAAAGTAGGGGTTGGAGCGGTCGCTGTGGTAGGGCTCGATCTCGTCCAGCTTGATGGCGTTGACGATGACGGCCAGCGTCTGCTGGATCATCTCCCGGGTCTGCTGCATGGCCGTGTTGACCAGCTGCACCTGCACCTGCTGCCCCGCCGAGCGGGGGAACTTCCTCTTCCTGGGGTGCTGCGTCTGGGAGTCCTCGTCCTCCGCGGGCAGCGGGCGCCCTTTGATGGTCTTGCCGATCACCACGGGGGCGGGCGCCGGGGCGGGAGAGGGGGTCGGTGGGGCCGTGGCCAGAGTGGAGCTGGGGGCGGTGGTGGTGCTGCTGATGGAGGAGGAGGAGGAGGAGGAGCAGGAGGTGGAGGTGGTCGTCAGGTTGACCACGGGCTCCTTGTCTTTCTCCACAACCAGGGCTGACGGGGCGGACACGGGGGTGGGCGTGGGTGTTCGGGCGTGTGTGACGCTCACCGCTACACTGGCGGTTACCGGGGCGACTGGTGCCGGTGACGGCATGGCGCCGGGAGGAGGGGCCACGGTGGCGGAGGGGTTCTGCTTGGCCAGCATCTGGGCCCGGTTGCGCGTCATCCTCTGGGGAATCTCCTCCACTTTCTTGGGGGCGTCTGCGGCCACCGCCGGCATGGGCGTCAGGGTGACCGTTAGCTTGGACGTGGTCTCCAGGACCCCTGACATGTCCACGGCGCTGGAGACGGTGACCGCAACCGGCACAGAGGAGACTGGACTGGTGGACACCGGTGACACCTGCTCCTGTCTCTGCTCGGCTTTGGCTGTAGACAGAGAGCTGCTCCCCGCTGGAGGGGCCATGGGGACGGGCAGGGAGGAGGGCGTCAGAGCTTGCTGGAGCTGCCGGCTGTGGTTTTGCTGCTGCTGCTGCTGCTGTTGCTGCTGCTGCTGCTGTTGCTGCTGCTGCTGCTGCTGCTGCTGCTGTTGCTGTTGCTGCTGCTGTTGCTGCTGCTGCTGCTGCTGCTGCTGGTGGTGGTGGTGGTGGTTAACCTCAGCCATGTCCACATGGGGAAACAGCATGCTGCTGTCTGTTTGGTCCATGCCCTCGTAAGAGCCTCGCCCCTCCAGACTCTGCTGCTGCTGCTGCTGCTGTTTCTGTGAGCTGTGGACGGGGACCCTCTGGAGCTCAGGCTCCAGCTCCGGCTGGAAGGCGGTGTGGGGCGAGGGGACCACCAGGTCATGGCCTGCTGTTTCGCTCAGACCTCCCAAAGGAGGACAGGGAGCCTTGGCCAGGTGGGGCAGGTCCACCTCCATCATGTCCTGCTCCTCCGGCTCCATCAGGGGCACTCTGCCGTAGGCCTTGCCGTGGTTCCGGGCCGATTCCGTCTCTCGGACTTCGGCCTCCCCGGGCTTCTCCGGCAGGGGAGGGAGGTCGGGGATGGAGAAGGGCCCCAGGTCATCCAGCTCGTCCACCGTAGCGGTGAAGGGGTCTGCCCAGGGCACCACAGGCTCGTGGTCTATTGCCGGGGGGCCCATGTGGCCCTCTTGGGCCGGCCCCGTGGATGAGGGGGCGGGGAAGGCGTCAGGAGCCAGCCGGCTGTCGGCGGCCACACACAGCGGCTCTGGCTCCTCTGGGCTGGCCTTGCTGCAGTTTGTGAAGAAGGCCTCCAGTCGGGCAGAGGAAGAGGACGTGTTCAGGTAGCTGGGCTCCGTGTCCATGGCCGCCTCGGGCCTCTCCGGGGATGGAATGTCGGCCACCGCCTCCTTCTGCTCGTCGAAGTCGGCGTCGGGCACGTAGGACCTGGAGTAGGAGGCGTAGGGCGGCGTGACCGACAGGTGGCCCGGCATGGAGCTCATGTGGTGCAGGTCGCTGTCCGAGTGGGAGAAGGGGCTGGTGATCTTGGAGACGGCGGCTTCGATCTCGCCGTACCCTCGGTGGGGGGACTTGAGGAGCATGTCCGAGCTCCAGCCAGCCATGCCGTGGTCGCAGGAATTCTCCCCCAGGTTGGCTGACGGGTGTGACGGGGTGAGGGGCTGGCACTCTGGGACCCGGGGGTCCGGGGACTCCGCGGGGCCCCAGCTCTTCCTGACCGGCTCCTCCAGCCTGGGAGAGAAGGAGCAGTCCTCCTCCCGGTTCTGCTCCAGCTCTGGCGGACGCTGTCCTTCATCGGCTCTCTCCTCCACCGCATCCCTTTCCTCCTCTTCCTCCTCCTCTTCCTCCTCCTCCTCGTCTTCTTCTTCTTCCTCCTCCTCTTCTTCTTCCTCCTCATCGTCGTCGTCGTCCTCCTCCTCCTCTTCGTCACGCTCCTCGTGGACGCAGGGCAGGTAGTCAGTGCCGCTGACGGGGTCGGAGGGCACCAGGCAGGGCTCGCTGTGGTGGGCCTCGGACAGGTCGTCCATGTCCAGCGGGGGCAGGGCGGCCGGCGCCGGGGTGGGCGGGGCGGCGATCTCCAGACAGGGCTCCTGGGGGTCGGGCCGGTGCACCGGCGTGGAGGGCTTCAGCAGGAAGTTGCTGTACACGCTCTCAGGGAGGTGCTCGCCTCCTCCTCCTCCTCCTCCTCCTCCGTCAGCGCTGGCGGCCAGGGTGGACGAGGCTCCCTCTGGGGTGGGGAGGGCGGGCTCCAGCCGCGGGGACAGCATGCCGATGGGGGAGAAGTAGGGAGAAGACATGCAGTCCAGCCTCTCGGCAGCCTTGTCCTCGGGGAGGTGGGAGGCGGACAAGTCGAAGTCGGAGGCTGTGGTGGCGCTCTGCTGCCGCAGGAACTTGTCCGCCTCGGCCTTGGAGTCGTCGTCCAGGGGCCGGCAGACCTCCGAGGAGCGGCTCCCTGGGGGCAGCTGCAGGTTCTTGGCAGGGGTCAGACAAGTGCCCTCCGGGAAACTGTGAGTCGAGTTAGAATACCTGATACGACAAAATAAACAGAGAGAGATCAAGAAAGGGCCGGTAGAAAATAGGTTAAGATTAATCATTAATCATTAATCACAATCGTGTGTTACTGACATATCTGTATCAATGAATCGAAAAACGATAATACAAAATAAAAAAAAGACGGCCTGAATGACATTTTACACAGTGCGACAAACATACATTCGACGTTTGCATTTTAATCGAATATTTTTCAGGGCGCAAAAGAGAGCAACCGCTGGTACCTGTCAAAGAAAGATGGCGAGCAGGCGTTCATTGATATGGTCATGGCGGACGAGGCTTGACAGTCCAGCACGTCAAAGATGTCGGTGTAGTCCTCGGCACTGCAGGAGGGCGTCCGCGGCGTCTGCATCACCTCCTCGTAGCTGGGGCAGGAGATGACTGACGTCGGCGTGGGCACACCTAGGAGGGGCCAAACCAGCGGTTAGGTAACAGTGGCAGGTCATAAACAAAGAAGGCCCTTAAAAAAAACACATTCTTATTTGACTTTCTCCATGTTTGTTTTGCTCTTTTCATGTATTTACAGTCTGCCTTTAAGCAGGGAACGGCTGCTAAAAAGAGATATAGTTTCCTGCATAAATACATCAGTATGAATCAATCAAATTTTTCTTAAAGCAATGTATGCATAACAATCCAAACAAAAGGCTCGCTGAATTACCTGTGGGTCTATTCTGGTCGGGCCGGGGGGACGCGGGGAGGTTCTCCTTCATAGAGTGCCCCGCCAGCCAGTCCTTGGAGTTCTGCGTGTCCATAGGCTGAGGCTTCCTCTCTGGGGACATGATCTGGGCGGGGAGGCCCACGTCCTTCAGCTTCTTCTCCTTCAGCGCCGTCTCCAGGCTGTTGGCCTTCTTGGACGACAGCTCGTTGCGGCTCTTCCTCAGCTCTTCGGTGGACTTGGTCTTGTCCTTGAGCTTGGGGTCGCCCGACCGGTGCCTCAGCTTCTCCATCTGCTTCATCCTCTCCTTGTGCCTCTTGTGGCGCTCCTCGATCTCCTGGTCCTTCAGGCTCAGCATCTGGCCGAAGCTGGTCAGTCTGAGGTCGCCGTCCACCAGGAGCTTCTCTCGGGGGCGGCTGTCTTTCCGCGCGGCTTCCTTGGACTGAGGGAGCTTTTCCGGCTCGTCTTTAGCCTTGATCCTCTCCTTGTCCAGAGAGTCCCGGTTCCTCTCCTTTTTCACGTCAAATTTGGGGCTGTCTTCTTTCGACCGCTCTTTCAAGTTGGTGATTAGAGGACTCTCTTTGAGGCCGGACTTGACGTCCTCCTTGGAGTGTTTGAGGGGCCCAAAGCCGTCCGAGGAGTACTTATGCTGCTTCTCCTCCTTGATCTTCTCCTTGTGTTTCTCCTTCTTCTTCTTGTCCTTGACCTTGTCACTGATGAAACTGCCCGTCTTGTCTTTGTCCTTCTTGGACATTTCCTTTTCAAACTCCAGGGTCTTCTCAAAGTCATCCTCCCCGTCCGCCTTGGAGCCAAAGGGGAAGGTGTAAGGGTCCGCCTCCAGGGGCATGGGCTCCTTCTCGAAAGGCAGGCTCTCGCGACGGTTGAAGGACTCCCTGATCTCCTCCGTCTTGTCCCGCTTGTCGCCTTTCTCCTTCTTCGCCTTCTCCTTCTCCTTGTCGTGGCTCTTCTTGGAGGAGGAGGAGGAGGAGTGGCGGTGCCTCTCTTTCTCCCTGAACTTGTCCTGGGGGTTGGACATGGACAGGGAGTCCCTGCGCTCCTCCGACACCTCGGGCAGGCTGATGTTGGACGAGTCGTAGTAGCTGCTGAGCACCGGCTCGTGGCCCCGGTCCGTGAAGCTGTCGGAGGAGATCTCGCTGTGCTTGTCGTTGGAGTCGTCCTTGTAGTCGTTCATGGCCTCCTCCTCCAGCTTCTCCAGGAGGGACTTCTCGTTCTCCCCGCTGCCCTTGGACGGCTTGCGCTCCTTGGCGTGCTCCTGCTTGTCCTTGTACTTGCTCTTGGCCTTCTCCTCGCCCGCCGCCTCTCTCTTCTCCGACAGCTTCTGTTTGTTCTTCTTCTCCTGGTTGGAGTCCAGCGACGTCCGGTCTTTGCGCTCCTTGTGTTTGGCGTCCACGGCGTCCTTCTCCTTCTTGTCTTTGTTGTGTTTTTCCAGGGAGCCCTTCCTCTCTTTGCCCGCGTCGAACAGAGCCTTATCCTTCTTCTTCTCCTTGTGGTCTTTCTCCTTCAGTTTTTCTGTGGCGTGTTTGGCCTCGTATTTCCGAGGCTTTTCCGCGGGGAAGTGATCCAGCTCGTCCCGGTCCGGTGTGGAGTCTTTCCTGTGGGAGTCGGACAGCCCCAGAGAATCGCTGAGCTTGGCCACCCCGCCGTTGTAGCCGTCTTCATCGTCGTCGCTTTCGTCCGTGAAGATGTCGGCGATCTTGTACCAGGTCTTCTCTCGGACCTTCTCAGGCTTCCTCTCCTCCTTCTTCACCTCGAGGAAGTCTTTCTCCCTGTCCGCATGCTTGTCCTGAGAGACTTTCTTGTCTTTAGTCTGGTCGGCGGACATCTTGCGGTCTTTATGCTTGTCTTTGGCCCCCTCCTTCTTCTCTTTGGAGCCTCGGTCCGGGTCTTTGTCCTTGACGGCCTTCTCGTTGGAGATCTTCTCGCTCTTCTCCTTCTCCTGGTCCACTGCTCGCTCCTTAGGCTTCTCCTTGTGTTTGTCCGCTTTCGTCTTTTCTCTCTTCTCCACACACTCTCCCTTCTTCTCCTTTTCTTTCCCAGAGTGGTTTCTTTCCCTAAGTTCAGACGATTTGCTGACGGCGTCGCTGTCTTTGAAGAAGGCGTCGTTGCCATATTCGTCTCTGATGGATTCTTGTTTGATTTTTGCTTCTTTCCTCTCCTTGGTGAATTCGTACGAGTCTTTCCGGTCTCGGCTGCTCTCCGTAGAGTCCTTCTCTTTCTTCTCTTTGACCGAGTCGGCAGACTCCTTACGCTTCTTCTCCTTTTCCACCGAGTGGCCAGAGTTTAATTTCTGCTTCTCTGTCCAGTCCTTCTTCTTTTCATTTGTCTTTTCCAAAGAGTCCTTCTCTTTTTTCTTGGACGTGATCTCTTTCTCCGTCCGCTTGTCGTTGTGTTCGGACTTCTTGTCTTTCGCCTTGTTCTCCTTCCTCCTCTCTCTGGTCTCCTCCTTCACTGTCTCCACGATCAGCTTGACCGCGTTGTTGGCCTTGTACTCCTTGTAGTCCTTGACGGGCGCGTCCCAGCTGTCGTCTCCGTAGAGGGAGGAGTCTGAGGACAGGTCGGAGGCCCAGCGGTCGTGGTGGTCGTCCGAGGCGCTGTGCTTGGTGTCTTCCAGGTTGAGGAAGCGGCTGGCCACGTCGTAGCCCTCGTAGTCAGGCTCCTCCTTGGGGGCCTTCTCCTTTTTGGATTTCTCCTTGTCCTCTCGGCCGGCGTTCTTCTCCTTCTCCACCTTGAGGTGCTTGTCCTCCTTGGGCTCCGTTTTCCGGTCCGTCTTGGAGGAAGACTTCTCCTTGGACTTTTTCTTTTTCTCCTCTTTGTGAGCCTTCAGTTTGTCCTCCTTGGGCTTTTCTTTCTCCTTAAGGTTCCTTTCTTTGTCCGCCTTCACAGGTTTCTCCCTCTCCTCTTTGCTGGGCCTCTCCTTGGCGAACTCCTTGGCTTTCTTTGCCTTGTCCTCCTTAGCCGGCCGTTGTGTGTCTTTCCCGGATGCCCAGTCCTTCTCCTCCGATTTGCCCTTGGAGAGCCGGTCCTCCTTTTTCGAATGCTCTTTGTCGTGTTTGGATAACTTCACTTTGCCGTCGGCCGGAGACTCGCTCTCAACGATGAGCGACTTCTGTCTCGAGTCGTCAAAGTCAAAGGAAAAGCTCTTCACGAACTTCTCGTTCATGTCCTGATTGAGGACCAGACTGGGCGGCTTCTCCTTCTCTTTGTTTTTGTGCTTGTGCTTGACTTTATGCTTTTTTAACACCTTGCCGTCCACGTCCGTTTTCGACACCGTACTGTCCGCGTTGGCTTGGTTTTTGTAGAAGTCCGAGTTTTTCTTGTCTAGTGCGTTGCTGTGCAGGTTGTTGTTCTTCTTCCTGTTCTCCTGTGCTTTCTTTTTCACCTGTTTCACTGACTCCAGGCTCGAGTCGGCGGACGAGTAATCCGACTCGCTAGAGAGCCTCGTTCTGACCGAGTCGGAGAGGGAGCTGACGTCCGACCAGGCCGGAGACGACACCGTCTTCCAGCCGTCCGTCCTCCACTGCTTTGGGTGCTGCTCCGCCAGCGAGGGCGCCTGTTTCTGCGAGTTGAGGCTGGCGTGAGAGGAGGAAGAGGAGGAGGCGTTGAACGCCGACGGGTCCTTTAGGCTCCCGGCGGAGGAGTCCTTCACGCAGTTGGCGCTCTGCATGGAGCCCTTGTCGTCCTCGCTCTCCATGTCGCCGCACTCAGAGTCCGACGTGCAGAACTTGTCGTTGACCTTGCCGAAGCGCACCTCTTTGCTCACGTTGTTTTTGGTCTCCTTCTTCCTCTTCTTCTTCACCTTGCTCTTCTCTTTCTGCTGCTTGGAGCTGAGCGAGCCCGAGTCCCGCAGCTTGGCGTTGGCGGGCGGGGCCTGTTGCCGCGGCGTGGGCGCGGGCGTGAAGCACAACGTCCGGTCGTCCTCGTCGGAGCTGTTGCTGTCGGAGATGATCCGCCGCACAGCCTTCTTTGGCGTGGTGGAGTTACTTTTGGAATAGGTTTTCACCTCCATCTTGGAGACGGCCACGAGGCCGGTGGCCTTGCCGCTGACGGGCTCCTTGCGGAACTCCTTCTTCAGGAGGTGCTTGTCGTCCACGGGGGGCACGCGCTCCTCCTCGTCGTCCTCGTCAAACTCGTACTCGTCTTTGACGGGCGTGGTGGCCGACTTGGGGAGGTCCAGGAGCTTCCCTTTCACCTTCTGCCCCTTCTCAAACTCGGAGTCCGTGTTGTTGCCGTCGACGGAGCTGGAGGGAGCAAACGACGGGGCGTCTTCCTCCTCCGAGGATTCTGGAAAGTCAAGAAGAGAGAAGAAGAAAAAAAACACGATCAAGATGTCATCTTAATATTTGAAATATGTATCACAACGAGCAATATAGTGTAGCTGGTATAGTCAAATGTTATGGTATCAACTTATGATACACACCTGATGAACTCTCCTCACTCGAGGTGTAAGTACCTTTCCCCAGCAACAAATTCAGCATGGTCGGTGAGTTGGCAACCTTCAGTGCCGTTTCACCTCTCCTGTTGCTTTGACGGGGATCACCTCCATACCGTAAGAGCAACTTCACCACCTACAAATCAAATATGTCAGCACTAACCGCAAAAAGGGCTCGCAATCACAGGCATTTTTTTTTATCAAAGGGTTATAAATTATACTAATTAAGTCAAGAATCCTATAACAGACAAAGACACGTTACACAAACAGACATTATTTGAACTACAGTTCGTGACTGATATTATCAGTTTGGAAAATGAAACCGGTGCAGTATTCCTGTTCTGACCTTGAAGTGTCCGTTGTTGGAGGCGTCGTGCAGAGGGGTGTCGTCGTCCAGACCCTTGGTGTTGACCTCTGCCCCGGCTGCCAGCAGCTGCTTGGCCACGTCATAGTAGCCCCGGTTACAAGCCTCGTGCAATGCAGTCCAGCCTGCAGACACACACAGAGGACGGAGCAAAGCGGACCACAAGTCAGGCCGGTGCCAGCAACAGAGGGTAGCACACGTGTTAACGTTCCACATGGATGTAACCAAGTCAATCGAACGCGCTCACGCAAGAAATGCATATAACAAAGCGTATGTGTTTGGTATGAGAGTGTGCGGGTGAATATGGTAAGGGATTGAATATTCAGAGCACTGCGTGTGAGAGTGTTCCTTTAAAGCAGAGCTCCGTGCGGTTCCTCCCACCTGCAAAGTCTTTTACATTCACGTCGGCTCCTTCGCTGATAAGCTCCTTGATGCGGCGGGCCTCGCCGCGGATGGCCGCCCTGTGCAGCCGCGTCTCCCCCCTCTCGTTGCGCTTGTTTACTTTGTCTTTGGTTTTAGATGCAGAGTTTGGCGTTCCCTTCTGACCCATATTGGACTGTGACTGATGCTTTGGTGTTGTGTCTGCAAACACGAACAAAGGAATTGATAGCGAGAAATAAAGTGAAAAGAAGAGGAAAAAAAAAAACACAAGATAACAATTTGGACAGATGAGAAAACAACCAAGAGCAATGTAATAGTGAATTCCCTAGGTGAACATGACATGGCAGTATTTTGATTCTTTTATAAACAACCGTTGTAACCTGTTCTAGCCAGTAGGGGGCAGTCTGGTTTTGAACACGGGCAGCGGCCAAAGAGAGTGGACCCATTTCCGCTTGAGCTCATTTCATCACATTTCGGAGATTAAACCCAAGCCTTAATCACATTTACATTATTGAGTTTGCAGGGCTATTGTCCCGAATGCCATTTGAAACTCACTCACTTAATCTGTGTTTAGTCCATGGCTTAAGGCATTCCAACGGGCTACTAGAGTGAGTGTTCCCAGCACTGGCTCCTGCTGGAAAGTGCCATGCCTATCTTATCTACTATCAACAATACCCTATAAACATTCAATACAAATCTTAAGCTGCCATACATTTCTGGGTCTAGGTGAAAATACATTGATACACTGTCTTTGCAAAATGAATAACTCGGGGAGGAAATGCTGCTTCGTAGACTAATCCGCTATCGGTTAACTGATAAAGAACGCCGTAAACAAAATCAAAAGGGCTTCGCTCCGGATGCCTTCTGTGGTTTGGCAGAGAATCTAAGATTGCATTATTAGCCCCTCTCAGACTAACGCAACATCTAGACAGAGTGTGTGTGTATCTGTGTGTGTGTGTGTGGTGTGTAACTTTCATTTCCCTAATGCTCTACAGCACAAATATAACCACATTCTAGAGGGAGAGGGAATGTTGAGGGGCTAAAGCCAAAACAACAGCACCCAACAACAACACATGTGCACTGAGCGAGACGGCGAGCGCTGCTACGTTGTGCTGCTGAAATTGAAATTGATGAGGGTTATATTATGTAATTGAAATCTAATTAAAGGTGCGCAGTCTGTTACTTAATGAAGCCTGCCACGATGGTGGGGGTGGCGGGTGGGCGAGCTAGCGACGGGGGCAAGACACAGCAGCCTTCCAACAACCCCCCCCCCCCTCAGGAACAGCGCACATGATGTACAGGAAGTAGCATCTCCTTCCCCTGTTCTATCCACTACCTCCTCCCTCCCTCCCTCCTCCTCTCCCTAGCAACCGTCCCTCCCCTGGCTTGCCGTGTCGCCGCAGGAGGGGGGGAACGTGGTGGCAATGATAAGCACGCACCTGGACTGTTGACGGACTCCTCAGCTGTCATTTGCATGAGCAGGGCCACCTGCTGCCTCTCGGAGAGGGGGTAGCCGGCCCGGATCCCTGGCATCCCCATCCCAAACGGCAGGCCTGCCTTCCGGGTGGTGGCGGTGGGCTCCTTTTTAATGCGCTTCCGCTCCGGACCTTGCTTCTCTGTAGGGATACACAGAAAAAGAGAGAGAGGGAGGGGGAGAGCGAGAGAGATGGAAGAATGTCAGGTTTATGAAGCAGTGAAATAAAACCAATCACACACACACGGTCACTGAAATTAGAGTTGCAGCCTAGGCAAATAATATGGTCAGCTCATGGAGATTAAACTGTGGAAAGACTGGGAAACAAGCAAAATGTCCCTTTTGCATTCCAAAACACCAGAGCATTACAAGGCATTATTGTTCAACGAGTAGGCTAACAGCCACAAAGTCACACACAGCCAGCCAACACACACACACACACATCTCTGGCCCATCGTAAGGGCGCCTGATAGTGGTGGTGACTTTCATGTGAGATTACCCAGCTGCCCCGTGAGCAGAAATAGGTCAGCAGGCCGTGTGTTTAAGTCTGTCTGACCGTCCATTCATTTGTCCGTCGCTCGGAAGAGGAGTAGGAGAAAAGACAGGACGGAGGGAGGGAGGGAGGCGTGTGACTCGGCACATTGATTACAAAATGGCTGGTGTTTATTTCATTTCTGCGTGGGCTGACTGACTGACTGACTGGCCTGGGCTGGCTGGCTGGCTGGCTGGCTGGCTGACTGACTGACTGACTGACTGACTGACTGACGCTGGACTACAGCAGCTGCAAACTCATTTATTTGTGTTGGTGTTTTAGTGTCAACACCATTGTATCCATCCTGTCAACCACAATGTGTTTACAGACTTAAATCCACACGCACACACAATGTCTGCCCTGCTCACAGACACACACACACCAACACCCAAACACACAGTTTCACGACAGATAATCATTTCTTGCTCTGTTATGTTCTGACTGTGTCACAAGAAAGGCCAGTCTTCAAACACTGCCAGTAGTTCTAACCAGCACAGCCCTTAAAAGCCAACCATGGTCCAAACGGAGACGGCCAACGATGAGTGTATGCCGGTAGACATGACTGCTGGAGAGAGTGCCTGTTAATGTCTGTGAACTAACTCCTACACCGGCTACAGTGCTCAGGGCTACCACGGCATCGTTAGGGGTAACTAAGGGAACATGTCGACGGGGCGGACGCTGGCATCCGGCCTTCTGGAGCCGTTTTTCCACAGTCCCGGGGAGCACGGAGCGCTGATGAACTTTCCCTAACATCTGTGAACACTTAGGGCTAATGTACCCCCACCCAGCCATCAGCTCTCCTCTCGGACGCGTTCGCACGTTCTCTGAGGCATTTGCCGTTTAGACACATTCCTGCTGCTTCAGACTTAAAACAGCGGGAGCCACGGTTGTAGTCCAAACATGTTCTTGGACGCGGCAGAACGGAGGGCTGGCCAGCTTTGCAGGGCTGGGCAACAGCGGCACAGGGCAGGAGCCAGCCTCTCCACCCCGCAACGGCAACAACAACAAGAAGAAAACTCAAGAGAAACCAACAGCAGTTCTGCACCTCTCATCTCAGTTCACCACATCAGTGACAGCCACATACTGAGACTTCCGGTAAGGTGTTAGCATACACAGTAATACCATGGCCTTGCATGTAAACGTCAAGCCTAGCATGTGTAACTCTATGTACACACGCATGTACACACACGTACACACACACGTGGTATCCTCATGTGTTGTGTGCTAATGGGAGGCAGTGGGAAACAAACAAAAACTGCCCCACCACCACAGCGGCCCTCACGGAACATTCCACATGGACAACAAGGAAGCAACGGGGGCTGCAGACTACACTGCAGTGCACTGAAGTCAACCAGAGGCCTACGACAAGCTGATCCATATGCATTCATCCTTTGGACAAAAATTAGACCCACTGACCTGCTTAAAGGGATGTCACTCATTCAGATGTAATGATCAAACTGCCATGTGTCCTTTATTGCCTACCCCTCCTAGCTCCAGCAAAGCACTCACATCAACAGGTGAGGGCAAAGGAACAGAGGCCTATGGGAAGGATATAGGTCAATGGTTCAGCACTTAGGCTTGGCAGCATTTGGCCCCTATCCGTCCTGGGCATTGAACCAGCAACCCTTCAGTTCCTGGTAAGACGGTGTAACCCCTGAAGGAACCCAGTGACTGCTAATGGCTGCTCCGCGACCAGCAGGGAGGCACCGTGTGGTCGCACGCTAACTAGGGGTAGAATCCGATTCTCTGTGCTTTTAATGAGCTACACACATCTAGGAATGATTAGAGGTAGAGTGCCAGCTCCCATGGGGAGATTTTATGAGGTTCCTTCAGGTCATGGTACTGACAAAAACAAATCTAACAGGAAATCAAGACTCAACCTCATTGTCGGGGGTCGTCGACTGGACACAGGCACGTACGTACGCACGCACGCACGCACGCACGCACCCACCCACCAAACTTACTAGAATGGCCTTGCTGAACTGGAGGGTACCGAACAACCATTACACCAGAGAAAAAAACACTACTAGCTAGCTCTTAGGCAGCATTTTAAAACATATTTCTAAAACTATTTCCTTTACTTGCCAATTTAGCGTTGGCGCTTCCTTCCAAATACCTTTGATGGGTGTCACAGAGCAAGAGAGAGTCGCAGGGAGAAAAAAAAACAAAAAACGCACAATCACTCTTAAACAACACAGTAGCACAGCGTGTTTTTTTTTCTCCCATCGCAGCAGCACGTCAGCCTGAGCCAAGGACGCGGCAGGTCAACAGTGCTATTGTGATAGCTCTGGGCTAAACAAAGAGAGGCTATCTGGGGTGGCTGGCACTTTCCCAGGCCTGGCAGTTACAGGAAGTAGAACCACTCGAACCAGACCAACCAGACGAGGGGGCTCGGCTAGTTCGAAACGTTCCCGGGTTCGGAGAAAAAACTAAAAAGAATCAAGCGAAACAAAAGAGGATAGTTTTAGGTTTTCCGTCTGAGAGCACAAATTAGTGGTCTTTAACGGTTACGACACTGATCTGTGTGCTGGTGGTCCAACTGGCAATACCTGTCTTTAAGTGTTATGACACTGGCTTATGTTCTCAAACAGAACAGGTGAGTGAAAGGGTAAACCAGGATTACTATCTTAGTACGGGTCCCATATATAGGGACACATGTCCATTGAGGAGTTTTTCCTGTGGCAGTAAGCTGTTGGTGTGCTGGGGTGAATGGGTGCGGGGCTTAGTGGAGCTATATTTCAGGAGCGTGTAAACAGACATTATTCTTCTAAATAGAACAGGTCTAAACGAATATGACGGCGTCCACTTTTTCCCTTTATCAAATAACAAAACCAAAAGGATGCTAAGGTTAAGCCATGTAAACCTTAAGTTATAAACTGTCCTTTTGGAGAATGCATTTGTCGCATTTTGACTTTGGTGCGCCGCGGCAAAACCTTACAAGCTGAAAACATAGTTGCCCCCCTCCCCCTCCCAAGTTCACAAATGCTAGACTAAGTCAGTATAATACTACACACTATGGTGTGTTTGACATCTGAGATTAAATTGTGATAACTCGGTATGAATTTCAACAGCAGGATCGACAAGTGGCAAAGCTAAACGTGACCTCTGCAAACTAAAGAAAGAAAGATGGCAAACGAGAGAGAGAGAGAGAGAGAGGGAGAGAGAGAGAGAGAGAGATAAACCCCCATGTACAACACAAACAGGAAGTGAAGGCAGAAGAGACAGGAAGTAGCCACAGGATGTTGTGTCATTGCTTTGTGCTGGGCTACAATAAAATCAAGAGGGCAAAACAGAGAGAGAGAAAGAGAGAGAAAATCAAGCGAAGAGATCAGACAATCAGCGAGATCTCTATCCATTAATCAGCAACTGTACAGCTTGCGGCACACGTGTTTGTGTAAGTGAGCGTGCGTCCACGTGCGCGTGCGTCTGTGCATGTGTGTGTGTGTGTGTGTACCTCCGCACAACCAAAAGCCTCCGTGTGCATCAGAGGAACAGAGGGATGAGGAGTGTGTGTGTACACACAGCCTGCTCAGGCTGACATGGCGTGGGCAGCAGATCTGGGCCCATTACAGCCTATCTGCCTCCCACTCCTCCTAGGTGATCCGCCAAAACAAAGGCAACCGTTAGCACACTGCTAAGCATAGCAAAGAGAAGCCCTGACAACACGGGACACACAGCTAAACAGACTGATATAAACAGAAAAACAAGAGCAGAGAGAGGCGAGGGCGAGGACAACACTGCTACACGCAGCTCTACGCGGAATCACCAGGAAGCAGAGACGTTCTGTTTCTTGTCTGCTGATGATGAAGGAGTGGAAGAACAGGAGTGGAAAAACAAGAGGGAGAGATAGCTTGAGAGAGGGGAAGAGAGGAAGAGAGAGGGGAAGAGAGGAAGAGAGAGACAGGGGAGGGAAGAGGTAGAGATAGAGAGAAGAAAGGATGATGAAGAAGAAGAGGGGGAGTGATAGTGAACTCAGGAGAGAGGAATGTTGCAGGCCGGTCCCCTTCAGGAGGTCAGGGGAGGCCTGGAGGAGGAAGGGCGCACCACCAGAGAGATTACATAACCGTCACCACTGTGGCCTGCGTACACACACACACACACACACACACTTTCACAAACACCACTAAACACCATTTCTATGGCTTTGTCAAGCTAGGAGTATTCTTCTCTGTCTGTGTGAAGCTCCCCGGCTACATTAGCAATGGGAATGTGTTCAATAGATACTGTGGTGGGGAAAGGAGAAGGACATGGCAGGCTTTCAATCTGCTGTCCACAGCACAGCTGGCCTCACCAACAGCCAGCCAGCCACACACACACACACACACACAAACACCCCCACACACACGGAGGGGGAGGGTAGAGGTGTAAAGTTCTGCCTGCAGGTTGAGTGCTCCATAGGGGAGAGACAATGACCCAGTAGGAAGTGGCGAGATAGAAGGGAAGAACAAAGTGAGAGAGAGCATCAAACACACCATAAACAAAAAACAACACCAAAAAGACAAACTAGAAAAGCGCCACTCAAGCGCTCCAGCAGACCAGCTTTGCGTGCCCGAGGGGTGACCTAAATAATTGGACAACAAACTCCACGACCCGACGAGGGGACCAATGCGGAGCCATGCGAGACGGCCGGCCGGGATTAGTGACGACAGGATCCCCTTCCCGCTAACTTCCCCGCTGCATCCCAAGCACCCTCCCACTGTCCCAGACACTTTTGGGACAGATGTCGAGCTGACGGGGGGTAGTGGCTGGGGGGGCTGAAGGGCCGAGGAAATAAAGCAGCGCATCGTCTGAACGAGACTAAACGACTAGCGTAAACCCACCTGGACTCTCTGGGGGAACACAAAGAGGCCCGTGTTGTTTTTGTTGAGCCTAGCAGACGAGGCGCTCCGCAGCCCCTCGCGAGTCTCAACGTGTGACAGCGTCAGAGACACGGGGGCTGGTGGCAGACAGCAGAAAGCCAGGGCCCACATTAGCATGACAAGAGGAAGAACATCGGCCCATTGTTCCAGGGGAGCGAGCGGTGAGGGAGGGGGGGGGGGTCAGGCCTCACCTCACACAGGGAGGAGGGTGAGGGGGGTCAGGCCTCACCTCACACAGGGAGGAGGGTGAGGCTCTTTCTGCTAATGGCCTTGAGAAGGAACTGAATCACTATGCTAACACACACACGTACCACACACACACACACACACACACACACACACACACACACACACACACACGTACTACACACACACAAACACACCCACGTGTTATAAAGACTGGCCGAGCACAATGGCAGAGATTCAGAGAGCTGTGTTCAATATCGTCGTTACAAAGACTCATGTCAAAGGTCTTCTTTTTCATAAAAAGCTTCCTACTCAAAGACCTGACTAAGTACTACATCTCCAAAGATGTGGCCTTGCTGTGAATGCTGCAACCCCAACCATTGAGAACAGGCATACATATCCCTTGAAAGGACACTGTTCTGAAGCAGATACATGAACTACATAACTCCCAATAGGAACTATAACCCTCACATACACCGGCTAGAATAGATGCAAGAGCAGCAGCCGGGCCAGAGGAGCTCCTGGGGTCCTGCTACCAGAGACCCACTCATTGAACAGTAAACTACGTGCTGATCTCCAAATCCAGTTGGCCGAACACGCGGGGCCCAGTGGTTCCCGTCTGAAAGACAACACCGGAGGGGGGGGGGGAGACGGGTCGCGGTCTTACCCCGGCTCCCCTGCTCCTCTGCTCCCCTGCTCCTCACCCAGCTCCTCCTAATGGCTTTGCCATCGAGTGCGGTCCTGCTTCGTCCACCGCTCACTCACTCGCTCGCTCGCTGGTTCAAAAATCATTAGGTGATGCCAGCGCACACACACACACACACCAACACACCGACACACACACACTTACTTCGGCTGCTGCGGGGAAAATCCTTTGTGAAACCCAGCACACAAACACACACACGCTGCTGTTGCTGGTGTAAAATCCGTTGGTGAGCCCAGCATACACACATACACACACCTGTTTAGACTGGGACAGCACCGAGAGCCCCACCCCCTTCTACTGGTTATCTCCCCACTTCCTCTTTGGTCTATTCCTCATTGGTCTATTAGTGGGTTATCAGTGAGGGGGCGTGGCCTCTTTGAGAGCCGCGTTCTCGGCCAGGTGTCTCCTACCTGAGTCAGAATCTTTCTGGTCTCCATTGGCTCCTACGGTGAAGGGTAGCTTCCTTTTGGGGGCTTTCTCTTTCATCTCCTTGACGCCATCGCCGCGCTCCACTTTAGGAGTCTTGTTTGACACTTTATCTTTATCCTGGAAACAGAAGGGAAACCAAACACAAATCCGTCAGGCATTCATTAAAGGCACATAAAAGAACATATGGGGTTATGCTTAAAGGACATCAAGAGGGAATGCATGTGCTTTGAAAACCATTTCCAGCCTTACACCTTCCCTCCAGCCAACTGCAGCCCAGTCTCTCAGCCTTTCCCTCACTGCCGTGTCCCGTGCTCGACTCCAGAGTCTCCAAAGTATTAGGGCTTTGCGGAGCGTGACTTTTCCATGGAATTTCCTCCTGGCTCTACCGGCCGCCGCAGAGGCGGGGCGGGGAGCGGAACCAGGCAGCGCGGCTGACGCCGGTAAGGGGGTCTGTGGTCGACTTCTGCTGGAAGCCATCACGGAGCCCCCACAGTCCGTGTAGCCAGTCCAACACGTGGCTCCGTGACAAAGACGCACGCGGTGGCTACCGACAGCGCTAAAGCTCAGGTCTGCTGTTCTGCTTAGCCTGACGACACGGACTACTAACTACTCCCCGCATTAGCCTGTAGGCCCAGGGTTACAATACAATAACATGTGAAGCTGTGTTACACAAAGCGTCGATCAATCAAGGTCACCAGCTTATAAGTCGACTGTAGGCTTAATGTATGTAGCCTCGGCTAACAAAACGTGTCAATGTTTGCCAGAACTGAACACAGTAGATATCAAGGAACCCAGCGGTACAGACTGCTCTGGACCCTTCAGGCCAAATCCAGCGGTTCAACTCATGGACAGGCAGCTGAGCTGCTGGTTAAGTGGCATTAGGGCAGCCCGAGCAAAGAGCTCTTTGTCATAAGCCCAAGTTCAAGTTTGGAGTCCTCATAGCCGAGATGCTAGATCAGCCTAGATAAAAATCACGGCATGGCTGGCGCGCACACACCCACACACCCACACCCACACACCCACACACACACACACACACACCCTCTCTCTCCTTGGCTGGTTCTCCATGAGCGGGACCGTTTAAGACCCTCCCCCTGCCCTGCCCCAGTCACAAGACAGAGATGATGTCATGGTACAGTAGAGACCAAACAGCCATGGCTAACATCACCCACGGTACCCTCTACCCGCCACACTGGCTCTCTGCCTAATATACCCTGCATGTTAAAGAAACGCCATGGTGGGACGGACATAACGCAGGTAACAGAAAGCTGTATTACGGAGGGGTGGGGGGGTGGGGGGGGGCACAGGCAGCTTCGAGCCCTAAGAAACAGACAGCGAGCCCCAGAGAGAGCCAGAGCCAGAGTGGCTGTGCTTTGGGCTTTGCTTTGGGCTTGGTATGCTGAGCTGAATTAACAGACAGCTGGGGCTGGGTGCCAGCGCTTCAAAGCCGCCTTCACAAGACACCCCTGTTTACTGGTCTCCTAGCAATGCCTGCTCACTCCCTTTCTCTCTCCCGCTTTCTTGTTTTCCTCCCGCTCCCTCTCTATCTCCGCCCCCTGCGTTCTTCTCTTTCTCCCTCCCTCCTTCCCTCCCTCCCTCGTCCCCTCCCTCCCTGCCTGCCGGAGTCTGATGCAATCCTGTGCAGAGAGCTGTACATACACGCCTGGCCGCTCCTCCCCTGCTGCTGCTGCTGCACGTAGCTAGTGTGACATCATCAGCGGGCGCCGGAGCAACCTGTGCCGCTGCCAACGTCAACAGAGCCCTTGGCAAACAAACACACGGCCGATAGCAGACATGTTGTGGGGTCCTGCTTTTCAAACAAAAGAGGTCAGACTCAAATTCAACCTACTTAGTCCTGGAGGGGGGGGGGGGGGGTT
>JAVQIZ010079271.1:0-23027 GCA_036023535.2 Galaxias brevipinnis
TAGTATTTTCTCTGTGTACAGACTCTGACTCAGACTCTGTAGTCATCAATAAAATTGTACTTGATCATTGCACGGTTTCTCCCTCTCATTAATTGGTTATTTTCTGTCATAGATTGAAATGATTCATTACAACATGAATACTCCACACAAAAAGGCCCCTGGGTCAGTTGGGATTCGAACCATTCGAACCAAGGACCTTCTTGCTCTGAGCAACTGTGCTGCTCTCGTACTGTGCAGTTTTGAAGATTAAGCTATTTATATGGTGTTGACGTATCAGTGCAGCAATCTCTTCCGATCTGGCATAGCTCTACTTTTAACATTAAATAATGAAACAAGGGACCAATTTCACATGGTTTCTTTACACCAGTGGTTCCCAACCCAGTCCTTAAGGATCCCCAGCCATGCCAGGAATTGGATCTTCCCTAGTGCCAGCACAACTGGTGCAATTAGTCAAGGCCTTGCTGTATGAGACTAATTACACCTTGTGTGTTTTAAAAATCTGGGAAGATTAAATACCTGGAATGGGTGGAGGTCCTTGAGGGTTGGGTTGGGAACCACCCAACAGAAATTAATTGGGATTTCTAGCTCACTATTGGTTAAAGTTGAAAACTGTTGTGCCAAAATGCTGTCATGAATCTGCAGTCTCAACAAAGGAACAAATAAATGGTTCCTGGCACCACTATCTATATGCTCTTCAAAATAGAATGTGTTGCATTCATCGATACCTTTAGATGGCCGATGACAAATTTTTGCAATACGTGATTCCACCCAGACCTTTTGAAGACTGACAGGTGGCCAAAGTCATGTTGCAACCATCCAGCCTGCGACTAAGAGAAACCCAAAATAGTGAATGAATTAATAAATGACTGAACATGTTATAATGCAAAAACAAATGTGTAAAAACCAATGGTCCTCAGTGACAACAAAACTCACTAATAGTTCTTCGTACTAATGTACCTGAGCAGTACCCTGAATAATAGCGCAAAGCAAGGTGAGACTCCAGCTGGTCCCCCAGAGCCACAGCAGCAGCCAGGCCAGAGCCTCCAGCAGCACAATGTGTCCCAGATGAAGACAGAAGAACAGGGGCTTGGCCTGGAGCAGACCCTTCTTCTCAACGTGATCACGCAAGGTACGAAAGTCCTGCATAAGTGCTGCCTGAAGACAGAACACAGTAAACAGAAGCTATAAAACGAATGAAGAATGATAGGTCTCACTTATGCTATAAGCTGTCTTCAGACAGCATACTGTCCAACGCACTTGGACGTGCTAACGGACTTCAGACAGTAAAGCTGCTAAGAGTGCCTGTGAAGCAGATGAGGAGCAGGGAAAGGGGCCAGATACATGTATGGCATAGCTTTAAAAAATTCACACTTTCACCACCGATGACCCAACAAACCTGATGGAGACATTGGCTTTGAGAAGACATGCCTTCTCTATATACAAAATTTGAGTAAGGTTGTGGAATATGTGGCAGTGTTTAACTGGGGGCTAGGGATGTGCAGAGTTGTCATTATTTGGATTCAAATACGTATTCAGATTTCTATTATTCGTAATCAGATTACTATTCCGTAAAATACCTAAAGTGGGCGGGGTTGAAACCAAAAGTTCCTAAAATCTGAGAAAATTTTCTTTTGAGATGATTCCTAATGGCCTTATCTGGAATAGCTGATTAAACAATCTGGGTAAAGGTGTTTAACACAACTTAGACCAAAGGTATTCCTTTTAATTAAATTAATTGTCTTTTAAACTATACTGTTTTAACCCCACCATACCCTACAACTAAGGAAACAGCAGGTGATATATTGTATGTATGTCTGTGAGTATGTGTGAGAGAAATATTTTTGGCAGCCTGGAAGAGGTCAATCCGGTGACAAAAAGTGGAAGGCAACACAAAGGAATGGATTGCCAATAATCTATTTTAGTGTGTTCTTGCTCAAGGCACCACTGTCCCTGGCAGTCGTTTCTACCTCACTGTTTTGACTTCTTGTGCTTTTAGTCAGCCATGTTGACAATGTGTGTTCCAGCTCTTGCTAAGGTTTTAGCACGTTTAATGTTTAACGTTTTGTGTTTATTGTTCAGCTATAGCCAGAGTGGCTGAGTGAAGCTGTCTTTGAGTGGGTCAAAATACATCATTTATCATATTAGCCTGTCACCAGCTGCCCAAGCAAACATGGAACTTAAATAGTTTTAAGCAGTGATGTCTGATTATACTTAAAAACTCCCTTTCAGAATTAAGTAAAACAGCAATTCTGTTGTGAAAACATTTAGAAATATTGTATGCATAATGATTAGTTAAAAATTACAGAGGAAAATAGTAAGCGCAAATTAAGTAATGGAAACTGAAGAATGGTGAAACAAAACAGACAGTTTATATGAACTGTACAGTGACATGATATGACAGGAAGTAAATACAGTACTCACGTTTTTGTCATGGTCCTGACTGGGCTCAGTAGCTGCCAGCTCACCAATCAGCAAAGGTTTCAGAAACTTCTGTGTAAATCTTGGATCTGGATGAAAAGCAGCAAATGCCTCCTACAACATATACAATAACATGATGGCCTTAAATGCAGAAAAGTAAGGGTGTTTTGCCAAACAACATAACAAGTTGATAGTTCATAGCTACTACTACATATACATTGTGTTTTGTCAGCATTTTAATTTCCATTGCAATTAAACTAAATGTGTATTACAATATGAAAATGTCAAACAAATTATTTAAATTTTTTTTTTACTTTCTGCTGTGGACTGATGGATATACTTGGCTTGGCTTGTGACATGAATGGCTAACATTGAGAAACCTACTGTGGCAATTTGAATTGTAATGAACATGTCTAAATGCTATTTTGTCGTGTTTTCAATTCAAACGATTTAGTTCCGCATTGGTTTACAGTCAAACAGTTGAAGTTGGACAAGCCTGGACTTCTCCCAGAAACATGGAAATAAGGTAAAAACTCAAATAATGTATGACTACTTCGAGGGTGTACAGAAAGACACTTCGGAATTTTTTTATCCTATTTCTGATGTTGATATGCACAGTTACCGTGGCGTCCTCTCCAGCAAAGTGATTGATAACCCGAATGCCACCAGGATGTCTTGCAGCCCACTGGGTGATGTTGTAAACCTTTCTGTTGATGACCAGCCACTGGTCATTTCTGTGGCTGTGCCTCTGCACCTCCTCCCAGGTGTAAAGGTTGACACCTCGGCGGTTGCCTGCCTCTCCTGGTTCTGTCAGCTGGCCCCCACCACCCATTTTTACTTACACTCTATGTCTGATTTAGGTCCACCTGTACACCGAGGCTTAGTCAACTGCAAGAAATAGGCACAGTGTAAATTCTGAAACTTTAGGTCACATAAATGCTGCTATTATGCTGTATATTAAATAATTAAATACATTTAGATGTCCTCAAATGTCTTCACTGTTTAGTGGATTCCAAAAGACAACACTCAGTAAAGAAACAAAAGCAATGTCGTCACTTTGTATCCTTGGTTATCACACATTTGGCTCTCATGCGCATTGTAACAGTCTGTTATGAAAGAAGCATCGCCTCATTGTAGCCTATTGCATGAGTCTATTGGATACAATCAGACAAAATACAGACATCGAGACATATAGCTTCCGTGTGCTTTGGGCAATACATCACCGTTTTATTGCATTGCAGTGTAATGTAAATATCCTAATGCTTAAAGGTTCGTGATAAGAGGGTAATTGTACACAACCCCAAGCGATGCGAGCGATTTTCATTGTAAGGTGAAATAATGTATTCCATGAAACATGAAAATATCCATCATTCATTATTTTGGACACAATACCAACCGTAACATTATTCACAGTAAGTATCTACACTGTTTGCCCTAAATATTTTTCGAAAGCTGTATTGCAAACAGATCCTACTAATAATTAATTTGTATTTTCTTAGCAAATGTTGTCACTAGCATCCATTCTCAATGTCGCTTATACAATATATATTTTAGAAACCTAATTTCATTGGCATTACTCATTATCTGCGATTTAATGCAGAGAACAGGTGGTATAACGTTCTTGTTAAAAGGAATATGCTGAATAATATGATAACTCACTGACATTTCGAGATTCCCTTTATCTTCGAACTCTGTATAATCATAAAATATGCTTTCATTTCCATTTGCTATGCGAAAATCCGACCAAATAATGCACTACATGTATATTTCCTCCTGTAAACTACAAGACTCATTCACACCCACTCATTCACTATGAATTCCAAGCTGATCATTCGAGGGTCTCTGGGCCAATCCGTGAATCCTGGAGGCTACACTGACATAATTTGCTCGAAGCAATATGGCGTCAGAAAGTGGATTTGATGGTGTGATCTATTTTAACTGAAGATTAGCAAAAATACATTTTGCATATATTACACACCTACATTCAAAGTATGATCTGCTTTCTGTTTTACATTTTAAGTTGTTGGACATTTGCTTTTAACCAATGTTTTGTAAAGGTAAAGAGAATCTGTTAATTGACATATAAAGCAAACTGAAATTATAAGTAAAAAAAAGGTAATTAATTCAAATGTAGTTTATTCATAAAAAAATTAGGCCTTCTTATGCAAGTAATTGTATTACTCCAGTAATTACAGCTTTTCATGCTATAAACACCAATAAATGATTCATAAAACCCTCTTGTTGCACATTCATTTGGTAGCTATGACCAGGAGGAGAGCCACAGCCAACTACACCCAGGAGGAGAGCCCTAGCCCTCGGTATGGCTCAATTCCCTGGTCAAGCCCCGTCTCCCCAAAGGGGGGTGAGCGGGCTATGGCCCTAGTCTCAGTCTCCGCCCAAGTCCCTAGGCCGGCCCCTATTCGCACCAGAGGGGCAACCTCTAGCCTCACTGTTCACATCTTTCTGATCGGAGTGAAGGTCCTCTCTGCATTTGGTTCTGTCATTTTTCTTTTTTATGGGTTGGGTGGTCTGTTTATTATCAATGTCATGTGCAACCATAGGCAGGTGGTGTCAATTAAATATAGCCTGTCCAAACAATACAGTCACATCAAGGGAGGACTGATCAAACATTATTATACACTGTAAAAAAGTATGGGTTGTTGTGACAACCTAATTGCTGGGTTAGACCTGCTTGGGTTATTTTAGCCCATTTTTGGACTGCTTGCTGCATGGCCAAAAGTGCTAGGTTAATCAAATCAACTGGCACACCTGCCAACTCAAACTTTGATGCAGAGGAAGTTTACCATGAGACCCTGCCAATGACTTTACAGAAATATCCAGATTGCTACATTGAACTCATAACCAGCATATAACTGGGTTATATTTACCCAGCGATATGGTAACACATGACCCAGCAGTTGGGTTAATCTTCCAACTGAGCCAGATGAGTTCAAATTAACCCAACACTGGCTTGGTCCAATAGTTAACCAGCGCTGGGTCACAACCCAAAAAATTTAGACCCAGTTTGTAGAGTGTACTTTAAAATAATAAAGATGTTGAATTGAAACTGGTTGAGTTCTGAATATCGAAGTTTATTACAAACATTGATAATGTTCAAAATAAAAGTAAATAATATTTACTTAGATTTGTCAAGTTTCCCAGGTAAGATATGACCCAAATGCAGACTAGTACACCAAGATGACAAGAACCAAAGTAAAGCTGACTGAATCCAAAAGGAAGATACTCAATAAAGAGGCACAAGTGACTGTAGGCATCCAAATCTCCATCAGAAACTTTACTTGAGCAACAACCAGCTTCACATACAAACCATTCACGGCAATGGCCAAACAAAGGACAAACAGGAACTTAAATAGCCTGGCACAAGAATGACAATCAGCAGGACCCGAAGCACCTCTCTGACTCTCTGCTGGTTTTAACCATGCTCATAATGTCCAGATCCCAACAAGATCAAACTATTAATTTATTTAATACATGATTACTTATTGTATAATTGATATGTAAGGCTTTTGCTGTAAGAAGAAGGAAGTTGATTACATTTAGCATGTTTTACAACACTAATGATATCATAACCTATCGTTCATTGTTCTAGTTTGATGTCAATCCAACATAGTACTCTTAGCACAGGCAAATCAACAGTAATTAGAGAGTAAAAACCCTACATGATAATATAGGACTTGGGGAAAGTAAATGGCTGAGTGTCAAAATTACATCAGCACAATTGAACCGCGAAGAAAAAGAGCTACAGCAGTTTCTTAGTGTTGCCTATAACATATAAATTTTTTGTATTTCCTGGATATCTCGACACACATATTGACAAGATTGCATATTGACAAGACATATAATGCAAATTAGAAGATGGAAGCAATATAACCCCAACATAGTTTTGATTTGAGCAACAAACACAAATTCAAATGACTGTACATCAAAGTTATTCTTGAAAAAATAAAAACTTTCTAGAAAACACTGATTTCGAAATTACACTAACCCAAAATAAAGGGTGACGGTCAAGCACAAATATTTATAGTTCGAAGGTTGAGTAGAACAAATAAAAGCAGTGACTAAGTTCCTAATGTGTCCCAAAGAGGGTGAAGCGTTAGATCTACAGAGTTACGAGCTAGGGTGTAATGTTGTGGTCAGGTGTGCACAAAAGAACAGTTGATGTAAAGAGCCATCTTAGATTGACTTGGCAGCCTCAGCACTAATAAATAGTTTGTTCATGTTACAAGTGCACTTCTTTAAAAACAAACACTATTTATAACCCTCCTCAACTACATTATCACATGAACTAGAACATATGACTTACATTTATATCAAGCTCAACGTTAACACAAATGTTAGCATGGCCTAATTACGATTACTGTAAATACATCAACTCTGATTCATTCTGAATTGACTTTGTTTGGTATTTAAGTCTACTTATGACCTATTCGGTTGTGGTGTGATGATTGCATCCCTCTTTGTTTTATTGATTATCTGATGGTCATTGACTATCCGATGGTCCTTATTGACTACAGGTTGATTAAACAACATATCCCTTTAAAATACAACTCCATAAATAACTCTAGAAGTTCATCTAAACCAAATAGACTATACTGACTCATTTATGTAGATATGCATCAAGCCACAGGTCCCCAGACTTCTTCAGTGACCTGAGAAACAAAGAAAATGAAAAGGCTTCAAATCACGTAAGACGTTACAGGATTATACTGCAGATAGCACTTTCCGACCATGAAATATTCGTGGGATGAAGGGTTACTCTCAAAACTTACTTTACAATATCAACAAAGCTTTGCAGTAATGTCTTGACCTGGTAGTGAATCCCATGTTTCTCACACACGTTACGTATTAGTGGTGCCACTAGGTGGTAGTTATGACGAGGCATTGTGGGAAATAGACTTACAGAAGGAAAGGGGAAAATTTTTTAGGAACCGTTAGAACAACAGACAAAAAGCATCATCTGTAATTCAATAAAACTGAATAACATGTATATTAAAATAAATAATGGCCAGTCAAATTGACTTACTGGTGTTCAATCTGAAAATTGAGATGCCCGCTGAACCAGTCGTTGAACGCTGACTGCTCAACATTGCAGGTGGCACTCAACTAAACCAAAGAAACAGGTTCACACTGTGAAACACAGATACAAGCCACTAAACTGCTGAGGATTCTCTTCCACTGAGGGTTTGAAAGTATTGAGTACCTGCATGGAGAGCCAGTCCTGGTGGCTATCATGGTCAATTTCCATTGGAATGTGGTTCATCTGAGTCACCCAGACAAACCAGTGGCTCTCCAGAAACCTGCATCATGAATATTAAGCATCATCTTGCTTTTGTAAATCTATACAAATAAAATGATGTAGTCATGTCCTAACATTTGTGTGTAATATTATGTCATTCAATTCCTTACCTGACAAAGCTAATAAATGCCAATGAGCCTAAGAATCCATAGAGGGGGACATAGCAGTAGAAGAAGCGAAGATAGAAGGTCGAAAACCAGGCCAGATCCTTAACAGGCAAAAAGTGGAATGGGCATATTTCAAAATGTACCAAATAAATTACTATGCGTTACCAAATAGCCTTTTAAAGATTATGGCTTTAGCATTCATCTTACCACCCAGTCCTTCCGTGTAAACATAGTGTGCACTATCTTAACATGGTAGAACACTGGAATGAGCAATGGAGGTCCAACTGTTAAGGAAATGTGGAACAAGACCATTACATTTACATTATTACTTTGGACAACTCTATTTGATTAGATTACAACATGTACAAAAAATATCTAAATGTGATGTACTTTATAGTAAAACCAACATACTCAGGAAGAAGTACTGGTGTTGGAAATTATATGGCATGAGCTTGAGCTTCTTTATGCCATACTAGAATGGGGAGTAAAGCATAGTCAAATAATTAACAAACAATTACTTTTAATATCAGTGTATTACAGTGGTGAACTGTCAGGCCTTCAAGGTATTCACGTGGTTGTCGGTGCATGTGCGTTGAACAGTTTTTTGTGTGTGTTGGAAATAAAATGCAGCTACTCAGATAATCTTCTCCAGAGTCTCTGGGGAGAACAGATCCTCCCAGAGAGTATTCCATATTCTTGATAGAATACTCTGACCATCAAAATCATGCAAGAATTTGAACAAGAGACAATTTGATCAACCAATCATATGTAGTTTGTAGTTCGTTGGGGCGTACTCTTTAAGAAATGGCCCACAGCGTTTCAGGCATAAACTAGCTAGAGGTTGTGAATTTAATTTGTGTCTTGACTTGGTCTCTTTTCAATGGTAGTTACCGTTATTTATAAATGTAATTATTAAAATACATCAGATCGTGTCAGTGTGCACGCGAGTGCATAACTACAGTAACTACGCATTATTAGAGGATGGACGTAAAATACAAGAAACGGCTCATGAATTTTTTGTTAGTGATAATTGTTTTTGTGGGAGATACCAAAGGCCCCGTTATGGTAGGCACAGTTCACCACTATAGTGTATTACAAACAGTGTATCAGAGAGGTTTCTCTAGACCATACTTGCCTCAACAGGCTGTGAGTCTCCAAGTACAAACAAATCCACCATGTTGATATCGGGATCCTTACTAAGCACGTTGGGCTTTGCATGGTGCTGGAAGTGCCGATGGTTCCACCAGTTGGCAGAAGCACCCTTCAAACACAGCATTTAAGAATTACTCCTGGTTAGTACTGTGTAATGATTCTGTGTAATATTCCATAAATGTGTCATTTCGTCAGCTACTTGAAAATAGGTGCTGTATTGACAACTACCTTTAGATGACCGATAACAAATTTATGAACTAAGTGATTCCAGCTTGACTTCTTGAAGACAGACAGGTGCCCAAAGTCATGTTGCAACCATCCAGCCTGACACTATAAGTAAGGAAAAAAATTGCAATTCATGCCCTAATTGAAGAACACATGTATTACCTGAATGCTCTTTATTGATGACCTTTTGGTCCTCCATTCATAATTATTTGTACTATGTACCTGAGCAATGGTAAGCATAAGGGCAGAGAGCAAGGTGAGACTCCAGCTGGTCCCCCAGAGCCACAGCAGCAGCCAGGCCAGGGCCTCCAACAACACAATGTGTAACATATGAAGGAAAAAGAACACGGGCTGGGCCTTGAGCAGACCCTTCTTCTCAACGTGATCACGCAAAGTTCGGAAGTCCTGCATAAGTGCTGCCTGAAGACAGAAATTACAGAATGAGATGGCAGAATGAGATGGTAGTTTAGTTGGATGGGCCCTACGTGCCAAACGTTGATAAAACAGGGAGTAAATATAGTCCTTACGTTTTTGTCATGGTCCTGACTTGGCTCTGTCACTGCTAGCTCGCCAACCAGTAAAGGTTTTAGATACTTCTGAGGAAAGCTGGGATTTGGATGAAAAGCTGCAAACGCCTCCTTTTAACACAAATGTAAAATGATAACGTTTGATGCAGAAAAGTTAACATGTTTTCAGCATAATAAACCTATCCTGACAGACCTCTTGAATTTAGTGAAAAGGGATGATCAGAAACCAATCATTTAGGACGCCTGGGAAAATAAACAAAGTAAAAAAACATTTTTTATATTTGAAGGCTTCCATATTGACCAGTTCTGAACTTCCTTACTGTAGCATTCCTATTCTATGAAATCTACACTCTAAGGATTTGCTGAAGTTCTGTGTGGAAGTGGTTATGCAATATGTAAACATCTGTATAACCTTGCTAGTAAACAAAAGACAGCAGTCATTATTTGCATTCTGGTGATACTAAGAAGCAATTGAGTTACCGTGGCATCTTCTCCAGCATAGTGGCCGATGACCCGAAATCCCCCCGGATGCCTTTTAGCCCACTTGGTGATGTTGTACACCTTTCTGTTGATGACCAGCCACTGGTCGTTTCTGGAGCAGTGCCTCTGCACCTCCTCCCAGGTGTAATGGTTGACAACTTCGCCATTGCCTGTTTCTCCTTGTTCAGTCAGCTTTCCCCCACCACCCATCTTAAAGAGTTCTCAGTCTCTCCCTCTCTGGCTTGGCTCCACGGGCACAGTAAAGCCCAGTCAACAGCAATCAAATTGTGGGGTGATGTGCAGATTCTGTTAAGTCACACAAAATATATAGCTAAATATGTTTACAAATATATACTGAATAGTAATAGCAGACACAAATCCTTACTACATAGAGTGATCTTTGAATATACTTCATCTAAAGGGAACTAATGCATTGCATTTTATGAAAGAACAATGATTGTTTTTGGCATCAAGGCCCTAACAGTTCAAGATAATTCCACATACGCTTATCAATGCAATTTGGATTGTATCGTCAAAGAATCTTTGAAATGGTCTTATCAGTATTATACAAAAATAGACAACTAATCATCATATTAAATCTTAATTTGCACAGCTTTTTTTAATGTAACAGCATCTTATCAAGCGCAAATATTGAGTGAATAATAAATACAAGTATCCAAATTATGATAATTATTAAAAAAGCATACATGAGAATAATAAAGAAACATTTCGAAATTAAGACAGTATTATGTAATGTCAATTTAGTTAAAAAAAGGTTAACAAATATTTACATTTTCAATCCATTTTAGATGGATAAGTTTGTGACCAATATTTACAAGATGCAGTAGTTATGTCTTATGTCTAGGAATGAAGCCCTAATGGCATAATTTAAGAAGAGAGAACTCACAAACATTTTCTGATTACATTCCCCCCTGTTTCCTGGTCCTCTTATAACACAAAATTTGCATTTATGTCCATTCGGGAAATCAATACCATACCAAATTTTTCGCTGCAGGAGTCCTCTTTTTCTCTGCAACGTTCACCAATTCATTCAACCACTCCTTCACTATAAATACAGAACTGCCTGATCATCCGAGCGTCGGTGGGCCAATCGGCATCATTGGCATATGTTCAATTAGGTCAAAAGAGAGTGTCCCTTGAAAGTGGACTGTGTGATCTAACCGATAGTAAACCGACTTCTTTGATTAGTAACTGGATGATGTTCTATGACAGGCTGGCTTATAGGAGTGGTTAAAGTATTTTTACTTGAACGTGATCTTAAATTTCCCCGCTATTTTATTAAAACAATGAAAATAATCGCTCCATCTATGCTCTGTCCGATTTGAGGTGCCTCTCATGGTAGTCTTACTAACTAGTACGTCAGTGCTAAACTTGCAGTGCTGCAGACTGTTTTCGATTAACTCACACTAAAACAAACGTTGGATAGCCAAGAAGAAAAAAGATAGGGTATGTACTTCCTGACAGCCAATTCCGTTTATTTGAGCTCCCATACATGATCCGTGCCATGCATGTATTAGAGAGTGCATAGAATGATTGTTTTTGTAGGGCCTTATTGGGGCATGTTCCAAAGTGGAAAAAAGTGCCAAAAAGGTCTACATATGTGTAATTATAGTCAGTGGCTATTGGAAATTTGAATATTTTACAGGTCTAAATATAAAACAGAATTTGCAACGCTGAACATCTGCTGCAGCGTGTTTTACTTAAAAAAAAATTTGGCATTAAAAAAGCTATTATAATCTCTATTATTAAGCCACTGACTAAACGGTTTAGCCTTTGCGGTCTGTTTTTATATCTAACGTGACTGACCTTGTGATATTCTAGAATTCAAGATACTGCACATTTTGATACACTCATCAAATGTGAAACTTTTTTGTTTGCTGGAAAAAAGGTTGTTTACAGAGTTAGGTCTGACTTCTCCAGTGAACTTTCAAGAATCTTGATGTTAAATGTTTACATTGAACACTCAGCTAATTTATGTCTTGGATGATTGTCCAAAACACAGGGCAGCCACACTGCTACAGCTACATTATTCAAAAAGCTATGGCTACATTATTCACAACATATTGACAGATGTTTTTTTTAAATTAAACGACACATTAACAACATCATCTCAGTTATAGGCATAGTATATGTTTTTTTTAACTTAGTGAAGACCTCTATAAAATACCTTAATTCTGGCTGCTCTGAAGAAAGTATTTGGGAAGGCTGTCAAACATATAAATGATTATTTTTATACATAAAGTTCAGAGTGCATGCATATAGACATATTTGCCTATCTCTTAGGAAAGTAAAGTACAGGGTACGGGGTCATTGAGGGGTAATTCAATTTGTCATTTGGCAAAACCTCAAATAAAAATATCACTAGGCAATAAAGATGGTTCATGATTGATTTACGTGGAAAGTGCAACTGTGATTGTTCACTCAGTCCATAGAATACATACATAGTATCCCCGTATGATCTGATTGATCATTGAGCACATCTCGTTGTTGGACTCACCATGCAGTGTTCACGTTCCCCAGAGTCTAAGGTTATCAACAGCAGAGCCACGAGACAGTTACTGCCAAAGATCGCAGATCGATTGATAGGCAGGGAAGAGATTGAACAGGCAGGCCAACTAGGGGAAAATAATACAATGGAAGCTGCAATGGTTGCTTAAGCTGGTTCAATGTTATTCAGACAAGAGTTTTCAAATATAGTGGTGACCAACATAATTACATTGAGTACATTTCTGAGTTTGTTATTAAACAGTAAAACTAAATACAGGGTGTAAATTTAAGGACAATGTAGTTATCTTAATGGTACAAAGGAATTTGTCAGATGCAGTCTAGAAGGAACATAGTAGAAGGAGCTTTTTGTATATTTGCATTTATATGGAAGTAGAGTATTGGGCATCAAGTGTAGAAAAAAGTGCTCACTTTTTTTACACTTGCTGATTCGCGATAGATAGAAAAAAATATTGTCACAACTTGCAGAATTATCAAGAGAGGCTTCTGTAGTGTCAACCCATTAATTGTTAATTATAAAACACAATTGAGGGACTTCGTCTTTGACACACATCATTCACTACCACACCACTCACAGTCATGGTACCATAAATGGAAATACAAACAGTATATGAACAGAAATACAACCAATATCTAACCCGGGGACAATTTATAACACTATACATAAACATAAACAGAACAGTAAGAACTTAATGACCACAACAATAACCAGTCCTCAGCCTCGTGGTCGCATGGTCCAAGACAATTGCTAATGAACTTAGGCGAAATGCCCTTCTTCCTGGCTGGACAGAGTACCCAAACTCTCTCTCCAGGCAGGCAGGAACACAGGTTCTCTGCAGTGATGGTCGAAAGCCCGCTTCTGTCTCGCCCCTGCCTCCGCCTGGTGCTTCCATGCAAAGTAATGCAGCCCAGCCAACCGCAGTCGGAGGTCCCACAAGTACTCCACACCGGGCACAGTGGATAACTCTGTGTCAGGCAGGGTTCCAAATACCAGGTCCACGGGGGTCCATAGTTCCTTACCAAACATAAGTACTACTGGTGTACACCCTATGCTCTCTTGCACTGCCAACCTGTATGCCCACAGGACCATGGGCAAATGGTGGTCCCAGTCTCGTTGATGCTTTGAGGTGACAATAGCTGGTTGGGTAGCCAGCATCCTGTTGAGTCGCTCCACCAACCCGTCACTCTGAGGGTGGACTGGGGTCGTCTGGCATAAACATGTGGAACTCAAAGTTCCGCCCTTGGTCACTGTGCAGCTCTTCAGGGACCCCAAACCGGCAGAACATGTCACACACCAGCCGCTCAAATCGCATGCAGTACTTTCTGGCACCAGTCCTTTGGCACCAGCAGTTGCCACACATTCCTCTCCCCAGCTGGCGTTGTGCCGTGCCAGGCTGGCCCACTGGGAGTAGTAGGCTTTGGTCTCTACAGTGGACGCTGCGATGTTCTGCCAGCCAGGGTGCTCGGCCGTGTCGAGTCACTGTCTCTCGCTAGCAAGGGTAGGGTTTTTGGCCTGTGCAGTCTCCCACTCGGAGTCGTTTACTGCCATCAGCCACTCCTCTGGTGTCTCTGTCTGTTGCGTTACTGCCACCTGATGAGCCGGCTTGTCCCGCTCCTGCTCCTGCTCGGTGCTGGATAGTAAAGTCAAAACTCTGTAATGCAGTAGTTGCGCTCAGGGTGGCATAAGGCACGGCTGTAGTAGGCTACCACTCTATCTCTGCTGTCCCCTTTCTGGGAAAGGACTGCTCCAATTCCCACGTCACTGGCATCTGTATTGTCGACAAACCAAAGTTCTGGGTCTGGAAGAGCCAGGACAGGAGCATTGGTTAGAGGGGTGCAGAGCCTGGAGAAAGCGGCCACAAAAACATCATCCCAGGTGAACTTGCGTCCTTTTTCTGTCAGACGGTGTAGTGGCCCAGGTAGGAGGCAAGGCCCAAGATCCTGTGCACCTCATTGATGCTCCGGGGGACTGGCCAGTGTTTGACCGTTTCCGCCTTGTCAGGGTCCGTAGAGACCCCCTCGGCCCCCAACACATGTCCCAGAAACTTGGTCTCTCATCGCAGGAGGTTGCACTTCTTGGGGCTGAGACGTAGTTTGCCTCACGGAGAGCGCTGAATGTCAGGCGGAGGTCTCCAGGGCCTACTCAAAGTCCTTAGCATAGACCAGTAAATTGTCCAGGTACACCACACACTGTTTCCGTGGAATGTGTGCTAGTACCCGTTCCATCGGTCTCTCAAAAGTGGCAGGGTCATTGCAGATGCCAAAGGACATGACCCGGAACTGCAAGAGTCCTTAGCCGATGGTGAAGGCCGTCTTGGGTTGGTCCCCTGGCTCTAGTTCCACCTGCCAGTACCCACTCTGAAGGTCGAGGGAGCTGAACCACGTTGACCCCGCTGTCTGGTCCAAGGCATTGTCGATGCGGGTTAGGGGGTAGGAGTCCTTTCGAGTCAACAGAACCACCAGGTGCCCTCCTTTTTCTTCACCAGGACAGCAGGGGCTGCCCAGGTGGCTGTCCGATTGCTCGATCACTCCTGCCTCGTACATATCCTGGATCTTTTGTTCGACCACCTTTCGCTTGGCGAGTGGCAGTTGGTGTGGTCACAGCCGGATGGACCTGGCTGTGCCAGTCGTGATTGTGTGTTGCACTAGCCCGGTCTGTGTACACTCTTCGTCAAGTGCGGCAAAGATGTCGTTGAAGTCATGAAGCAGGTCTTTCAGCTTCTGATGGGTTAGGGCACAACTCGCGTCTTCGCCTGGGCTATGCTGCAGGGCTAGTGTCTCTATGTTGGCCATCCGGAACTCATGGGTGGTTTCAACACTGCCAGTGTTTACATGTAGTAGTCACTTCCCCAGCATCTTGGCAAGCCCTCCAGTTACTGTCTGGATCTTGCTGGCCGCGGGGGTCTACCCAGCTGGCTGGGGTCCCACTGTCTCAGGAACCACGACACAGCGCACAATACAAATGGTGGACCCGGTATCCACCAGGGCCCAACAGGAATGTTCGTTGAGGGAGCATGGTAGGTAGAGGCCATGGGTGCAGCCTAACCTGCCAATCTGGCCGAGGTCCTTAGTGGGGTCGTCTGGGTGGCAGTCTCCCCTTGGTGTAGGAGCAGGGCAGTCACAAGAGATGTGGCCAAGCTCACCACAACAGTAGCAAGGGTCTTTGGGTCGACGTGTTTGGTACCGAGGGCGGCCCCGCTGATGGTTGAGCAAAACAGGAGTGGGACGGGTCTGTCGGACGGTCTCGTGCTCATCGGTGCACTCTTCATAGTTGCCGCCTGCTTGCCACACATTGAGTCGACCTGTCCGGGGAGGAGATAGTACCGTCTCCACTCACTCCGCCTCTTCAAGTGCTGCATCAAAAGAGGTTGGGGTTGTGATGCGGTGGTGCTCTTTCAGCTGCTCTGGAGTGAGGCCCTGGATGAAAGCATTCAGGGTGAGCTCATCACAGACCTCTGAATCAAACGCTGGGTATGCCCACTGGGTGTAGAAACGTATATCAGCTGCATAGGTCCCCAGAGTCTCTTCTTCTCTCCAGTGTCGGTTGGGCAGTAGGTCTCTCATCAGGCTGGTCGAACTTCGACTTCCGAATCGCCGTTTCAGGGCAGCAGCCAAGGTGGAGTAGTCCTTCTGCTCCACTTCCGACGAGTCCATGAGCACTTGGAGGGCCTTGAGGGAGCTTTAATGCATTTGTTGATGCAGGGCCAGCAATGGTAGCTGGTGTTGGAATATCTGGAGGATCTGCCAAGTGGAAGGCCAGCAGGCGTTGCTTCCATTGACGAAGCGCCGCGAGTCTTCAGCTAAACCCCGACAGAAGAATGCTAAAAGCAATGTAGCAAACTTGCGGAAAGGTCAACAGAATCTTCTGTAGTGTCAACCCAACAGAAATACAAACGATATCTAACCTGGGGACACTTAACAACCCTATACATAAACATAAATAGAACATTAAGAACTTACAACAACCAACCAAGAACAACAATCACCAGCCCTCAGCGTCGTGTCACATGCTAGGCATGCTGGGAGTCACTCCCGACGCTAAACTATATAGTTTCAAAATAAATATTCATTTCTAGAACAGAGATTTAGAAGAAAACCACCTATATGTGGCATTTGTGAACTTATATACTGTATGTAATTTGAAAATAAAAATATATTTTCAAAATAATATATAATAAGTGTGGGAAAGTATTTTTCTGTCTCACAGTATGTGAATAACACTAAACCATAACAATAAAAAATATTTGATGACATACTTTATGTACAGACATATTTGTAATAAATTATTTAATCTATAAAAGCTATGGTTGGTGACTTGCAGTCAGTGCATGGTATAACTCCCTGGAACAGCAACGGAAATTTGGGTTAAAGTTAATTACACTTCATTCCAGCGCTAGTGATGAACTATACAAGGACGTGGTAGTACTGGGCAGCTACTTCCTCCTTGTGAATTTAAGAGTAAGAATCTGCCCCTCTCTTAGGAGTTCCTTCTCTCAGGTCTTGACTGAAAAAGATTGGACTGAGTTCTAAACTACCTTTCGCTTGTACAACTATACAAAAAAAATCCATCATGATTTGAAATCTTGAGCTCTAGAGGTGCACCTTTCCCTGAAAGTCAATCTTTTGGAGTGATTTAACATTTTAGGCTTACTGTTCCTCTAAGACACTTTGACATATGTAGGATTACCTTGCGAACGGGTCCTCTCCAATTATCAGTGTATATGGAGGGAGCATAAAAGGAGTAGTAACACTAATCATCAGACAGTCAACTGCTACCAGACTGAACCAGTGGAAAAGGTTGAAAACAGGTGTGAATAATTATCTGTATGACACCACCATCTTGTGACCATGTGAAGTAACCACAACAGTTCCAATTACAATTGCTGTACAAATTTCAATTAAGTGACTGGGGCAGCAGTCCTATTGCTAGAAGACCACATGAACATAGAAACACGATAACTTAATGCTGATCAATGATAACGCAAGTTCAGAATTTAAACTCTTTTAACACATGTTCAAAAGGACATACGAGCATGTAATAAAGCACTCATGTCAAAAAGTAGTGCTCCAGAGAACCAGTAAATATGACATTTTGTTCAAAGAAGTTCAGTTTGACAGTATTTTGCAGTCCACAATGTGTTGCATTAATATGTTTTATAATTGTTTTTTAATGTAACACAATTTTTGGGAAAATCAGAGTGCTGATGTCTACCCTACTTTTCAGGGTAAAACCTTAAAGTTCTGCTCACAAATCGAACCCTCAATCCAAATGTATACAATTTCTCCTGTCTCATAAAATTTAGTTGTTGCTCAGTCCCACCAATCTAACCATAAAAAGCCATTGAAGCAGCAATGATTCACATGTTCCATGCAATTCGATGAGACTATATATATATATATATATATATGGTAAATGAGACCAGAAAATGTGTCTGTTCATGCTTGTTGGAATATTTTAACTGTTCAGAATAATATTCCAACAGTAGTCCTAAGACCCTGATAGATGCACTTTGACATCTGCAACTACAATGTATGCTATTGCCAGTAGGGGGAGAATGCAAACATACTCCACACATAAGACAGAACAGCCTTTTTCTTTATGTAACGTGTCCTTGTCCTCACTTTACCCAAAGTCTGTAATGATACATAGCTGGAAGTATTTCATTTTGAATAATACCTCAGTTGTCTTTGTCTAAATCTGTGTGCTTAACAATCAGCTGTCTGCACTTTCTTCATTGTTGTTAACTTGAAATTCATACATATGATTTTTCTTACCTTACTTGGAATCTTTGCATCAGGCCAAGAGTATTATGTGGTTAAGGAAACATAAGTGTTATCGGAATACAAAAGGAGAGTTTTAATGTCCCACTCTCCTAACACATGACTTTATCCCCTAGTTTCCCTTTCTGTCTGCTGCACCGTCCATCATGTGATTTCAGGGTCATTTCAGTCCTGTACAGCAACTTGCAAATCAGCACTTTTTGTCCCCCTCATATCAGACTGCATTAAACTCAGTGCTGTGTTGACTCTGCCTGTCCGTTTGTCCCCATCCTCAAGCTCAGCTAAGCCTCGTGGTAAGAGTGTTGCGGTCATGACCTTGTATTTACTGGATATCCTTTGATATCATCACTCCAATGAGTCAGTCAAAAAATCTCTGAGACCTAGATCTTTCTCTGGGGCCACTAAAATGTTAAGTCTAGTTTTGTGCAACATTTTTAAATTTCATATAGATTCTTAAAACCCTTTAAGCCTTAAACATGTTCACATTTCATACAACGTAGGTCATTTGAAAACGTACGTTTTAGTTATTATGACACTACTTGCCGGATTGTTGCATCCACTATATAGAATAAAACGTGTCAAAGTATACTCAATGCACTGTTGAAGCACCGTAAACTGCAGTCATACTTCTCAACCATCAGCTTGATACACTTTGTGATTCCTTTTGACCTAAACTGCATATTCAGAGGATTGGGGCTTATTCTCAGGGCCTAACTCCTGGTTGTGCAGAATATGTGGAGAAGGGATTAAGGCACTGTATTTAAACAAGATATTTTATTACTAGCTACTGGTCATATAAATGACAATGGTAAAAAAAAAATCACAAATCAAAACTGGAATCTAAAGATAGATTAAAACTATTGAAATGTATTGTACATTTGCTATTATAACAATCTTTACAAAAAATGTGATGCCAGAAGAATATTTTGCAACGGTTGCATAGTAAGATAATGGTATAGCAAGCGTTGTGGCATACAAAGACTTGTATAGCTATGGGAGAATAAGCGTTCACAATGTCTTAATGGTTGCATACCACCTAACTTTAAATTAGATAGACAAAGTGAGTCTTCTAATAAACAGTTTGAAATAGCTGGTGAATTGTATCTTAAAGGTTGAAAGTATAAAGCGATTGGTATTAAAAGCTACATTTGATTCTACAAACCGCATCTTTTAACATGGCTGGTTCACATCATGTAACGTTTTCCCAATTCTCCTCTGCCCCCTCTTTCCTCTCCCTCTCCTCCATGTGACGTGTCAGACTATCCCTGTTCCGGTTGCTAGGGGAGGGAGGGGGGAGACAGTACTAGGCAACGCTGTACGCAAAGATCCGACTGATGGAGGTGAGATACCGAAGTGCAACAGAGAGGAGTCGTGCAAGTTTGCAATGTAAATTGGACATGTGCAGTAACAAAAATACGGAAAAACTATTAATCTCGGCGTAATGTAAACAGAATAGGCGTTATCGAAGCACGAGCACCTTCTACTGTGGACTTACTTTCTCTCACTGTTTCACTTTGCCGCTGGCCAGGTCACTGAGCTGCGTAGCTTGTTTGCGCGGGGCTCACTCACGAAACTGCAACCGGGAGAGGGACGATCAGTTAATATTGAGTAGCGTACAGTGTATTGTCACTTTTCATCCTGTTTTGGTAAATATTGTAGTCTGCCCGACCAATGGAACAGGTGGCTTGTTCTGTCGCGATGAAATTCTGTCCGAAAACTAAAACAACATCTTGACCTTCTCAGTTGCAGACTACAGTGAGTTTGGAAGAAAAATGGATTAAAGACCCTAAGATGTGTTGCCTACAGGGTAAGGAGTGCATCGAGACCATATGAATTTATTAATTTATTTTTCAGCCTATGAACGGCGTTGATGCCTGTAATTATTTTTGGACAATGCTTCACTGAATTTCAAACCGTTTTGGACAACATTTCTCTCTACTTTGTTGATTTCAGTATTTATTATCACTCCTATTGCCACTGCTACTAGTACTAACATTATTATATCTCTTATCATCCCTTCTGAAACAATTATCCTAAAGATACAAATGACAAAAGGACAACTATATGAGGTTGGTTAGACCTTGGCACCTGCTCTGAGTGAACTGAATAGAGGAGCTCGATACACTGTTGTGTTCTGGCTGTGCCTGTGAAGGAGGGACAGGTTGTTGGGACCAAGATGCCCTCTTTAGCTGGTGTTCCTGTGACTGGGTTTGTCCACCAAATACAAGCAGCCAGAACGAGGGGTCACCAGCCACAGGCACTGCCTCATCAACTGACCCCATCCTGACTCACAGAACGGCCAGTGGCGGCAGGTCACATAATGGGCAACTCCTCTAGAAAGGAGGAGGAAGAAGAGGAAGAAAAGGAGGACGGGGTGAAATTAAAGAAGAAAGAGGAGGAGGTGGAGGATGAGCTACCTCTGGGTGTAGAGGAGCTGTTCAACAGTGGAGACCCAGTTTTGGACCTGAGTTACCGGAAATTCCGGAGGTTACCGTTACGTGTGTGTGGACTCCTGCACCTCGAAAAGCTTTATGTCTGTGGCAACAGCCTTCGCACTCTGCCTGACAGCATTGCACATCTGCAGGGTCTGAGAACCCTAGCACTAGACTTTAACAAGATAGAGGACATTCCACTGGCTGTATGCGAGTTGACCAACATCACTTGCCTTTACTTGGGCAGCAACCGGCTGCTTTACTTTCCCCCTGAGCTGCGCAACCTGCAAAATCTTCGCTGCCTGTGGATGGAGAGCAACTTCTTCCACAGCTTCCCCCGGCAGCTTTACGACCTGCCCAACCTTCGCTCTCTTCAGATAGGGGACAACAGGCTGCGTACACTACCTACTGACCTGTGGCGCATGGAAGCTTTGCGGGGATTATGGCTGTATGGGAACCGCTTTGAGGTCTTCCCTAAGGTGCTATTGCGCATGGAGGGTTTAGAGATATTAGACATGGATCGAAACAAAATTACTGAATTCCCCAGCCTGAGGCGCTTGCATGCCCTACGCCTATTCTCCTATGACCATAACCCCGTGGAGGGCCCACCCAAGGTGGGGGAAGAGGTGCTCCTGGTAGGTGAAGGGGCAGAGGAGGCTATGCAGGAACGGGAGGCGAGGAAGGAGCGACGGCAGAAAGCTGCAGAGCAGGCTGCAGAGTTGGCCTTAGCAGGGGAGGAGCCAGTGATACATGGCATATTAAAGAACAGTGGCTGTGCCCCCGGTCAAATGGCCAATGAGGTAGCGGGGAATGTAGGACATGTGATATTGGAAGAAGAGGATGATTCACAGAGGAGGGATGAGGACTTGGATCCAGAGAGACCTCTCTCAGAGTATGATGGGGCAGACCTGGAGTTTGATGAAGATGGGATCCAGTATGAGAGGGAGGAGCTCATTTGTGAAGAAGAGTGCTATGAGTTTGAAGAAGGCGGGCTAGAGTATGAGAGGGCAGCCATGGACTATGAGTATGAAGATGGGGAGGAGCTTCCGGACACCGAAGGACAGTAGGGAAGACCTTGACCTCCCCAAACAGAGTTCTGATACACACTGTGTTCAGAATCCCACTTTCCCGGATATAGTTACTGTCCCGTAGAAAAAACATCCGAGATCGCCACCAGTATTTCAAAAGTTCTGTAGCTCTGTGCTCTCTTGACAGAATATTCAGATATAACGTAATTTTTCCTTAAATACCTTCCCAAGGTTTGACTTATTTGCTTTCTACACCGTGGGCATTAAGCATGGTTTTCTATCAGTAGACATGAGGGGGTGGATCAAAGCTCATATAGGGCGACATGCCCAGAATCTATTCTGTATAACAGGAATTATTTTTGAGTGTTCTGTCGCAACAGGAAACAGGAATAGCTTTCCACCAGCTAGACTGTGACTTGTTTCGTACTTGTAAAAGCCATTAATTTATTTGATGTTGTTTACTGACCTGTGAAAATCAATGAACTGGACATTATTAAATGATGGATAGACAGTGTCTTTGCCATCTCAATCACCTGCAAAGTGGCAAGTCAGAGCAGGCCTCAGGTAATTGTGTGTGTGTGTGTGTGTGTGTGTGTGTGTGTGTGTGTGTGTGTGTGTTCAAAAGGGGTATACATTACCTGCCGTGTATTTTGGTTTTGTCAATTCAATGAGTGCGAAACTGAAACTTGCTTATTAAATAATAATTACACTTATCAGGTCTGTGTCAATCCATATGCAAGTCATATCATAGGGATCCTACTGTTCAAGTTATTAACAAAATAATTTACAGCACAAGCAATTGTAAAATTTCTGGAGCACTGAAATAATTTTGACAATGTTTTGAAGACAATGCCATTTTCACTTGCCTTTGACTTGTACACAACACCTCAGCAGACTGTGAATATATTTAAAGGTGTGCTTTGGATTTGAATGAGTTGAATATCCATATCACACAACACACGGCGGGGGGGGGGGGGGGGGGGGGGGGGGGGGGGGGGGGGGGGGGGGGGGGGGGGGGGGGGGGGGGGGGGGGG
>JAVQIZ010079274.1:0-11923 GCA_036023535.2 Galaxias brevipinnis
CGCGCGCACGCACTCAAACACACAGCACCACAAACACAACCACACACTCGCAAACCCACTTACAGACTCACACTGTAAACTCCTACTTGGGACTGAACCAAAACAAAGGGAAGTGGAGACTGGGGGGTGGGGGGGTGGGGGGGTCGGAGGTTGTTGTGGAGTGGCGTGTTAAGTAAAGCTGATCAGGTATGATTTTCAATTAGGGCCCATGTTACAGTACACCGTAATGCAATGGTCCTTGCAGCTTAAATGTGGAGCTCTTTTTCCAATGTGTATGCTATCAGGGCTCAAGGTCCAATCCCTTTCTCTATAACAAGATGATTAGCCTAACCCTTGGCAAAGACAAAGCTCCTTAGAGTCACTCTGAACACCAGAGAGGTTGAAGGTGTTCCACCAGAGTCAGGGTGCAGTCACTTCACCTTGGCTAACCTCACGGTGCTGGGCTCAGCGTCGCGCCCGCCTCCCCCATCTCAGGGCCTCCGTCGTGTCGTGGCAGAGCGGCTGACGGACAAGAGGCCCCTCCATCAGATAACTCCTTATCATAATGATGAGAGGGGGCCTCTGCTCCTGGCTGGCCCGTAAAGCCATTAGGGCGCTCCCTATCAGCAGGTCCTCTCCCCGGCTCAGTCACACAGCTGTTTATGGGGATGTTAGCTCTTAGCCTGGCTGGGCCACTCAGCCTCCTCGTCTTTGATGTTTTTTTGTGTTTTTTGTCCTCTGGCGAATCTGTCATTTACGCCAGCGGTGCAGGTGGACGTGTTTTGTGTTCTCCTATGGTGGGGTTGTGATTTGCTGTGTTGTTGTGTCCATGGTCAGTAGTCTTAGAGTAAAAACACAAACGTGAAAGTGCCATTGTTCTAAATAAATCACCCACTCACAGAAATCGTAAACCCTCATTTGTGTTATATCATCACTGCTGGTTCATCCAAACCTCCAAACCTTTGCCAAAGGTATGTTCCATAATCACACCCATCACCTGCACTGCTGTAAACCACCCAGGTCGGTTTCTTTCCTTGTTTTTTTTTAGCTAGTGCATTCTTTCAACATGAACAGTCCCATTGTTGCCGCCCAATCGACAACCCCTTCTAATCTGAGCGGCCCGAGTCTGATTTGCAGCATGTGAGAGCACACTGTGCGGTGTTCAGTGCTCAGTGTTCAGTGTTCAGTGCAAAGTGTTCAGTGCTCAGTGTTCAGTGCTCAGTGTTCAGTGTTCAGTGTCCAGTGTTCAGTGCTCAGTGTCCAGTGTTCAGTGCAAAGTGTTCAGTGTTCAGTGCTTAGTGTCCAGTGTTCAGTGCAAAGTGTTCAGTGTTCAGTGCTCAGTGTTCAGTGTTCAGTGTTCAGTGCTCAGTGTTCAGTGTTCAGTGTGTTATCTCACCCAGGCCCACACAGGACGCCTGACAGCCCCTGGCATCACATCTCTCCCCACAGGTGGAGGAGTCTGATAAGTCCTCCACTGTGATTTGTGGTTTAATATGAGAGCGATATCTCCACCACATGTAATACAGTAGCTCCCATCTGACAGGCTGCAGTTCAAAGTGGCCTGAGAGGAGAGAAGTATGGCATGCACACGCACACATACACACACACGCGCGCACGCACATGGGCATACACACACGCACACACACACACACACACACACACACACACATCTGGTCTATTATCATTACTGTGGGAGCAAGTAGGTCGCGGTGACCTTTTTCATGACAAACAGCGTCACCCGATGAGAGGGAGCGGGAGGCGGCTCTCTCTCTCTCTCTCCCTGGGCTCCTCTGAGTCAGTTGCTGGAGCCGGGCCCTGTGGTTGGCATCAAAGCCGCGGCTGTCATCGACTCTCTTTAACACGCACACGCTCTCTTGAGTTACTCCCCTATCCGCTCGCGTAACAACTGCAGGGCCTTTTATCTGTGTGGTCTTTGAGGGCAAACCGTCTCCAGGCAGGTGATTGTGTGTCGTAGGTGTGTTCGTTCATGTGTGCGTGTGTGTGTGTGTGTGTGTGTGTGTGTGAGCACGTGGTTTTGTGTGCATCTTGAGATAGCCTACCAGAACCCCCCCCCCATCTCTAGAGCTATAGAAATGGTGATGTTATTTGGGAAAACATGAGTTTATAGAGCAGTGCTATTGTTACCATTATTATTGCCTTTGTTTGTTTAGATTTTCAATTTCCTCTCACAGCATTCATGGTTTATATCTATTTCCTGAGGGGCAGGGAGGGAGGGGGGAGGGAGAAGCAGCGAGAGTGAGAAAGAGCCGCTCCGAATGAACAACAAAGAGAGCGGTTCGTGTGTGTGTGTGTGTGTGTGTGTGTGTGTGTGTGTGTGTGTTTGTGTGTGTGTAAAGCGATTAAACCTTGTTGAGGGAATCGGCACTGCTGCATTCTGGCATTCCTTAATGACTGGTCCATTGTTTTTGTAACGGAGATGCTTTGTCTTGATGGTGTTGGGACAGGGGAAGGTACGTGTGTGTGTGTGTGTGCGTGTGTGTGTGTGTGTGTGTGTGTGTGTGTGCGTGCGTGTGTGTGTGCATGTGTGTGCATGTGTGTGTGTGTTTGTGTGTATGTGTGTGTGTGTGTGTGTGTGTGTGTGTGTGTATGTGTGTGCATATTTCAAGGGAGACGTTGCGGCTGCCTTGGTCAGGTCCCTGAGTACAGTGTACTTCCCTTAGATGTCCTGCAATGCCCCCCAGATCACTGTGGGGATTCAGCCGTTCAGACTGAGACCACTTCAGCACAGAACTCCAAAGTAGTCTCAAAGCCGTCTGATTCCAGGCGACACCTCTCTTTTTTTCCCTGGAGTAGGAAAGGTGCTGCCTGTGCGGGAGAGCGTGTACGGGCAGGCCAGGTAGGGCAGCGTGCGTGGCAGACGGCCCATACATCACTTCCTCTTTACGGTGTTTCCCCGCCACTCATTTGCATGTCATTACAGCTTTGTTTTATAAGTGAGTGGCTATTAAACACGGCGCGCCATAAAAGGCCTGTTAAAATGGAGGAACGCAGCAGTGGGACGGAGCGCGCGCCGCCCGGAGGGCCCTCCCCTCCGCTTTCCCACCTTACCTGTCAGTGTGACAACAGACAGGAGGGGGGAGAGAGAGAGGGAGGGAGAGAGAGAGAGAGAGAGAGAGAGAGAGAGAGAGAGATTGAGTAAGGATTGGGGGGGTTACCCACTGTGAGAACCCAGCTGTCCTCTCCTGGGGGGCTCTCACATCTGCCCGGCTTTGTTAATGACAGCAAAATTCATGCGTTCCCATTTCTCTTCCCACTCGCCCGGCCCCTCTCCACCCTCCCTCCCTGCTCCCTCTAGCCCCCCACACTCTGTCTCCTCCCGCCCCCCCCCTCACCTCACACACATCTGGAGCGGGCTCTCTGGAGTCCCCATCTGTGAGGGAACACAGGCAGGGCTCGTGCAGGCTGAGCCCAGCACACAGACAGGGTAGACGGGGGACGAGCAGGGACGGACGTCCCCTCCCAGACAAGCAGCTGGAGGGTGAACCGTGGGTGTTTGGTGTGATGTTGTAAAACAGACATTCCAACGCACACATAAATACATAAATAGATAAGATTTACAAACACATAAACATGTGCGCGCGCAGACACACACACGCACACACACACCCACACACACACACAAACACACACATATATTTACTAGTATTTAAGACCAAAGCACGAGAACAGTTCCACATGAACGCTGGCCTGCTGCAGTGTGTGTGTGTGTGTGTGTGTGTGTGTGTGTGTGTGTGCAGGCTGGTTGAAGGCGACTGCACTGCACCTATTAGCAGCGTGTGAGACCTATAGCTCTGCCTGTTAAACCAGGTTGTAGCTGGTGTTTTGGGTCGAAGCAGACATCACCCCGGTCCCAGATTAGATCCATGTGTCTGACATCTGGCTCGGCTTAGGAGGGTCAGCGAGGTCGCCGCGGCGACAGCCAAGCACGTGGCGCAGGAACAAAGTCCCCACAGAGAAAAGGACGTGGAAGCAACCTGAGGGTTCCTCAAGCCAAATATACAGTCAGAGCGGTGTGTAACAGAACGGCAGGCAGGCGTGGTGTCTCAGACACTAGCACTGTGGAGAGTGGGGAATGTGGTTAGAGCGGCTAATGCATATCCAGGGAAGAAGGTGGGATAGCATGCAGGTAATGTAGTAGTAACGACTGCCCTTTGATAGCAACATGGTTTTATCAGACGCATGTGCTCAGAACTTAACACACCCATTGAGTGAGACTGCGTTACTGGAGCTTAAAGATCTGGAGATGTGGAGGTAAATCATGTCAGTCAGTCTTTAGGTCACTGAGAGAACCTACACTGCTGTGGCTGGGTGTAGGTTTATAAAATTACTTTGTGGGACATTCCTTACAATCCTTACTATGGAGGCTCTTGTACCAGTGCTTGGGCGTTGTTACCTTCTCAACCTCAGCTCCACTCGTTCACCTATGTATGCTGATATGGAAAAACAGTAGTTTCCTCCTCAGCCTGTCCAGCTAGATAGAAAGGGACATCTCTGGTCTGTCACTCTGTACCCTTTAACACGTTTCAAATATTGTCCTTTATTCGTCATCCCTCGTTCCTCCTGCAATATCTGCGTCTGTCCTCCTTCCTCCCCTCTTCGGATCCTCTCTGGCCGAACACTGTTTCTCCCCGCTGTGCCTCCCTGCCCCTCCCCCTCCGCGGCGCTCCCCCGCTCCTCCCTCTGGCGGACATGACAGCGCGGGGGGATAAGGGAAGAGTAATTATGGTTCAGCGAGGCTGCCAGGTGTGATAAATGACTAATAAGGGGAGCGGAGCCCTGGGTCCTCTAAGGAGGACTATTACAGTCTTATCAGCAGCCAGAGGGCTGCTGCTCCAGGCTCCCAGCTCCCAGCTCCCGGCTCCTGGCTTGGCCTAGCTTGGCTTGGTTTGGGCTGCCCGGGAGACAGGCCCTTGTAGCAGCACTCGACCTAGCCCTCTGGCGATCGCCCTCCTCCATCCTCCTCCCCCCTCCCCCTACTCCTTACTCCTGCCCACCCAGCCTCAGTCCAGTCTACCCTGGAGACAAGCTCCCATTTGAACGCCACTTCAGAGGAGAGGCTCTACAATATGCCTGTGCTGGAGGGGAAATACTGAGTCGACCAGCAGTGATTGTGGTCTACAAAGGTATATCTGGGCTCAGGACCTCACGAGCCTTCTTACTCGGATATCGAGATGGCTATTGACAAAACCAATCCCAGATACAGAGCAATCCCGCAGAGATACTGTACGACATCCATTTACTGTGATAGCTCCAGTTTAACCTGCTGTGTGAAACAATGAGTATGTGTGTGTCTCTCTCTGTGTGTGTGTGTGTGTGTGTGTGTGTGTGTGTGTGTGTGTGTGTGTGTGTGTTTGTGTGTTTGCATACACTGCACGTCTGTCAGTCTAACTGCAAGAGTGTCCCGGTCCCTGTGTAACGCCAAATACATGTGTTTATTTTTGAGTTTGTTTATATGTGTGTACGTGTACACATGTGTGTGTGTGTGTGTGTGCGTTGACTGTTCCCATGGAGCAGAGACTAGTCACAGTCTCCTCCACTCTGCCGGCTTTAACAGGGATAGATAGAGAGACCTCCCTCTGTGGCATAAGTGCCTTCAACGAAGCATCACTAACGTGTTTATTGGCCTTTTAAAGGCTTATTTTCCCCGGCAAATACCTAAAGAGTAATCTATGGAGCATGAGGCTGTTGCTTCTAAGCGACCTATATTCTTCACAGTATGGTTATCATGCATCTCTGGCAATTACCGCTTGGAATAGCATTCGTTTTCCCTCCCTTTGGTAAATGAAATTAGATCTCTATTTATAACAGTTGGGAGGGTTTCGTCTTGTGGCCCCTTAAAGGAGATTTATGGTGCCGTGGCGGGCCGCGAGGAACCGTCGAGCGGCGGAGACGCCTCTGGAAGAATAACTCTCTGCCTTGACCTCTTCTATACCAATGTGGTTACTGTAAGGAAAAAAAATATACAATTATAGCATGCATTATCAACAGCAGCTAAACCAAGTATTGGAAAAAAAAAAGTATATTTAAATGACAGTTTTTTTCTGAATCAGTCTCTGAACCTTCCACCCATAACCCATATCAGTCTGTTGGCAGTTCCATCTTCTCTCATGGAATAGCAAATCATCGTTTACGTTTACGGTCTATGGGTACGTCCAAAAGAAGCATTTCAGATGTGGAGTCCATTTACGCAAATGTGTCAATGCAAAACATTCACAGAGTGGTTATTACTCTCCGGGCACAATGTGTATATTCATGCGGGTGCCTGTATGATATCATGTCCAGTTTAAATGGGGACTTGCAGCCGCTCTTATCTGATGGAAGCGTGCCTCTGTCTAAGCGCTTCAACCCAGATGGTGCTAATAGATGATAAGGCCTTTTCCACATTGTGGTGTAAATACCCCGAATATGACGCATGGCAGGCTGCTCCTGTGGGTCCCTCTGTGTCCAGTCCATCACAGTGGAGAAATTCATATCCAAACAAGTATATTCTCTATTGCTGTCCAAACAGTGGAGCCATTCTTCCCAAGCGCCGTAGCCCGCGGCCCCTCCATCACCGAACAGTGGCCCTCTGTCACGCACGGCCGTGTCTCATCCTCCTTCCAGGATGGCCAGGGAGCCCGCCCGACGGAGCGCGGGTCCTGTTGGACACCTCTGGCTCAACGATGGATCTGTCGTCAGTCATTAGGCCCGGAATCCACAAAGGGAGCGCCGTGCTTGTACAGCTGTCGGAATCACAGTTTGTCTCCAAACATGGCCGGCCAAAACCCCTCGTCCTATTCCCCTTCGCCCCCATTCCCAACGGATCCACAGCGTGGATCTATCTCCACGTCCTATCAACAGCCCCCGGACTCTGTTTCAGTCTGTCGGTCCGCCCGCTCCGAAACCGCCCCAGGGGGAAGGGGATTATCCGTCTCTTCTGGGAAAGGTTGTGGGGATTCCTCCGGTCATGGTGGTGGTGAAAGGGAAGCCCCGGTGAGTTGCGGCTGAAGGAACACACACCCTCCACGGGCCCCGCAGCACTACGGCCTGCACTGATGGAGGGTCCCAGTCCCACCACAGAGACACATTCCACTGCATCGTCAACACACACGTTACCCCCCCCCCCCCCTGGTGCCTAGCTGTTATTTATTGGACGGTGGACACAGAGCGTCAACAAATGGGCAAAACTTGAGCGCTGCTCTCCATCTCTCTGGCTCTGCGTCTCTCCCTGTGTGTGTACTCAGTGTGCTGTTTTTCTCCCTGAGTGACTTCATAGCCCCCTTGGGCTGACATCCCCTGCCTGAGTGCATTGGCCTTGTTCCTGTGACAGGCTCCTTCTCAGTCTGCCGACAAATGAGTGGCAGTTTAACCTCTGAGCTGGAACATACCGAGTAGATGGTGTGTGTGTGTGTATGTGTGTGTGTCCATCAGATCATATCTTTATTTACTCACTTAGCTTGAGGAGGTGCGTGGGCAGTGTGTCAGGCTCCCAGTGTGTGTTTACGTGTGTGTGTGTGTGTGTGTGTGTGTGTGTGTGTGTGTGTGTGTGTGTGTGTTTAGGAATGTGTGTTTCTAGGCAGGCGCGCGGTGCAACAGACAGAACAGAAACTCCACAGGGCTGCGTCGGAGGCGAGCAGAGCCTGTGTTTACCTCTCGGCCTCGCCCGGCGTTGAGACGCGCGTCTCACACCTCCCTCCCCCGGTCTGGTGTTTTCAGAGCAAAAACCCCCACGGCACGCGCTGTAGAGGGTGGAGCCCGCCTCCACCCCCCTCCCCCCGCCGTCTCAAACCCCCGGCTAATTCATCGCCCCGTTGATTACCCAGGGGGATTCTTTTATCTCCCCCATTCCATTCCAGAAACGCTCAGCGGACATTTTAATGGCTGCACTTTCATCGTCTGTCAGATATTTAAATGTGGGAGCGAGTGTGTTCGTGCATGTCTGTGTGTACGTGTGTGTGTGCGGGTTGAGAGGCGGGGGGGGGGGGGGTTGCTCCCCCCTCAGATCCTGGCATGTCAATCTTTAATGCCCAGAGATATGGACGGGCGGTGACCCCGCTCTCTGTCATCCTGCCTCGCTCGCCCATAAATTGACCTCCTGATAATCATTTCCTGCCGCCCGCCGCCCGTAACGAGTGTGTTTCCCGAGCACTCCGGGAGTCACATGACCCGGCGGGGGCCATTAGGGGCTGAGAGATTGACCCCTCGGCTGTGTCCCCCTGACGTATGGGCTACCGGCCCCGCTGCCTTTCCCTTGGCCCGTTATGACCGTGAGCGTCTCCCTGCGACATGGAGCAGAATGAGGGGCCATTGGTCTAATGGCGCTGCTAGAGTGGCCCATCCACTATCTACAGCAGGGCCGCCAGCACATAAGGAGGGAGGAAAGAGAGAGAGGAGAGATCGGTTGTGTGCGGGTGTGTGTGTGTGTGTGTGTGTGTCTGCATGTGCTCCTGTGTGCGTAGAAAGAGATATGCCGTCCTCTTGTTTATTATTCTCTTCCCACTAGCTGGTTGATGGAGCAATCACCACCTGCTTGGCAGATGCAGACCCAGTCCACTGAGGCTATTGAACGTGGCCGCTCACAAGGACTGGCACGGCTAGAACTACACCCCCCATCCACCCTCATCTGCACCTTCCTCCTCCTGCCCAGGTCGCGCTGCTGCAGCCGCGTGCATAGGGCCACACACCAGCTCCGTAGCACCCCCCCCCCCCCACACGCCCCCCCCACCCCCCCACGCCCCCCCCCGCACCACGAATCACCTCCTCCTGCTCTTCCAATGTCACCTCTCCGGCGCCGTTTCTCACCTGCCCTCCTCCGTCTCTCCTGCTCCCGCTCCTCTCCTCTACCCTCTCCGTTTCCTTCCCTCCGTTTCTCCCTTTTCTTTTCTTTAATTGATGCTATTTGTCGTACTAATAGAAAGCATCCCTTTCGGCGCTTCAGGACCCCCGATATGCAAATGTCTCCATCAGCGTGATGGGGAGGAGAGGGATCAATCTGATTGGGAGGAAGAGCCCTTGAACCGCGGGATCCCTCCTCTCTCTCTGAATGTGTACACCCAATTAGCTTTGAATGCAAATGCTGCTTAATTAGTTCTTCTAATCCTTTTAGGGGTAGTGGCCGCACGCCGGCCGTCCTCAAATCACCGGCTAATCCTTCGGGGGCACCTCTAATCTTCTCTTATTAAAAGCTAAATAGTCAAATGCGGGTATTGATCTAATTAGAGGTGGATCACTCCGGCACGGGGCCCGGTATGAAAGCCCTGTTCCGTGTGCTGTGGACCCCAGTGAGGCGCCCGAGGAGGAGCCATTGACGGGAAACAGCCACTCCAATAGGCCCCCTCCCCCCCTACACGCGTCCAAGACATATGAAGCATGAATGGATTGCATTCACTAAACCGATAACAAAGCTACTCATCCAACTGGAGTGGTGAATAGCATTGTTTCAGTTGCGTTTGGGACGTGGTTGTCTTGGCACTGTCTTGACATGCATAAATGAAAGCGCAGGCTAACTATGAAGGAATCACAGTCAGGGATTTAGTCACGGTCTTAGCATGATTGTAGCCAGTAGAGACGGGACAGATGTTCCTCCCATAACGTCCCCTCCAGCTCATAGCCAGAGTTTATAATAAAAACTAGCCTGACTCAAACGACCCTGTCATTTCAGGGGAAAACCTAGTCCGGATGAGCTGGCCAATCAGTGGAGGCCGTTGTTTACAAAGCCACTCCACTGACTCAACCATGAGTGGAGTTAAGTTTCTTACTCTAAGTTCAGCCTCGGGAGAAGGTTACAGGCCAGAGCATAGCGAGCGCGGCCCGCCACAGAGGTTTCAAGTCCCCAGTCCAACCCAGTGCACTGGGGTGGAAATTAAAATTGTTTACTTTACTGAGGCATTGTTTTTGCTTATGCCAGGGAATATTTTGTGGGACAGATATGCACCCCAACTCGACAGGCACACAGGAATACCCCAGCTGTGGAGCTGAAAAAAGAACAGTGGCACGATATAATCACTGAGCACCAGAAGGAAGGTTGAGCAGCCGCTCTGGCCCTGGTGAAAACACGGAGTCGAGCGGGGCCAGTCCTCTCCCAGCAAAGATCTCCTGGGAGATAGAGGTGTTTCCGAGGACTACATTTGGTTTTCTAATTCCGCTCGAGATGCTCGGATACGGCCTTCCCGCCCGACGATAGCCGGGTAACAAAAACGAAAGCGCATCCATTTAGCGCAGGAAATGGTTGATTTGACTGTCACTTCCCCCGCAGATAAGCGCTGGGCATGCGTGTGGGGCGGGGGGGAGCCGGAGCACCTCCCACGGCGGATAGAGAACCCGGGGAGGGGGGGGGGACACAGCAGAGAGATCTAGAAGGAGGGTTCAGCGTTAGTCAAACGGAGACGAAACACCAAAAATAACCTCCGCTCTGCTCTGTCTTACCGGAATCCTCCCAGTGGCCTGGTGAGGTGTCAGAAGCATGTGTCAAGCTCGCTGCGTGTGTGTGTGTGTGTGTGTGTGTGTGTGTGTGTGTGTGAGTGTGTGTGACGCTGTGGGCCCACACCCAGGTGACTTGCATCAGCTCCGCTTTTTTATCATGAAACCATTCGTTCACACGCTGTGGGAAAGTTCTCTCGGTTTCCATACGCCATCACAGATTGTGTCTATACACCCACCCAAAGAGAAAGCTGAACAGGCACGTACACACACACACACACACACAGGCCTGTTGACCTCTTTTTTTCAATTAGCAAGGCTTTGTGTATGCCCTGGGACAAGTAACGAGAGTCAGTTAAGGGTTTTCTTAGTTTCTGCGTCATTGGAATTCAGAGGCAAACCCATTTGCGGCGCGGTGGTCTCCATTCGTCACCCGCTTAACAGAACAAAGGGTGTTGGTGTTGAACTATAGTATTTGCTGGAAGCTCTTAGGAGGAGTTGGAGATCTTAGGAGTAAGTTGCCCTTTTAAGCTATCCATACCGTTGCTCTGTTCTGTGAGAGACGCCCATCTCTCGGCACGTAAGCCTCGTCCCCACCTCCCCTGGGAGAGGCCCTCGTCACCCACTGCTGTGGGGTCAGATTCTCCCGTCTCCATCCCCGACCTCAGCATCACACGACGGAGCGGGGGAAAGTGAACCAGGATCCGTTGGTCGAGGCGCAGTGTGGGGCGTTTCACCGTGTTTCCCAGGTGGCCTTCTCCACACACTGTGGTACACACAGACACAACGACGTAGAAATGCAGACGTGCCCGCCCGCCCACACACATGGGTTCACACCTCTCTGTGAGACTAGCAGAGACAGAGGGTTGGTTCCCAGGCTAAAACACATGACGGATATGAACAGATCTGTAGCGCAGCTCAGGGAGACCGTCCAGAACGTCTTAAATGAGGTGTGCTTTGTTTTTCGATGGCACATCATCCCTGTGGTCCAGGCCCGACTGCCTCTTGTGCAGATCGGATGTATTTCAGGGCAGGTATCTGCACAAACCAGGACTGAGCCTTCCCTCCAGGCAAAATCATTCTGGTCTCACTCCTGCTCTTTGAGCGGCGCACACACATACACGCACGATTGCACACCGTCCCGCCTTCTCACGCACTTCGGAACCCACACACACATGCGGCAGGTAAACGTTTACACAGGTCAGGTGTAACCCTCAGCAGATGTGTGGGAGGACTCGTTGCTTAGCCTCCGCTGGGAGGAGCTGTACATGCACACTTAGCTGTCGAAAGGTTAATGAAATTACACAGGGGGTACTACAGGCTGCAGGCTGCACACACACACACACACACCCACACACACACAGATAAACACACACAACCACAAACACACACACATACACACGCAAGCCACACCGCAGCCCCCGTTCACCACACGCCAACACACACAAAATGGAGACAGAGTAATAGAAAACAGGGGCTCAGTGTAGTGGATCAACTGGCAGACCTTTCCATTAAGACACACAAT
>JAVQIZ010079284.1:0-29573 GCA_036023535.2 Galaxias brevipinnis
CACACACACACACACACACACCCTCAGATAGCTTCCATTCTAAAACCCAGCCCCAGGTAATCCATAAACTGTACAAACAAGCTGGCGTATAAAAATAAAATGGATTGAGCATAACGCCAACCATCATAACAAAACTACAGTGAGCCATGTTTTTCATCCTTTCATGAAATGTAGTTATTGGGGGTGGGGGGGGGGGGGGTGGGGGGGGTCAGGGGTACAAGAGCACTCATTTGAATTGTGGCAGGCATTGTCACTGACTATACTTCTCTCAGGACTTTACAATATCAAGGATAGTCTTCTACAAGCCAGAAACATGCATAACCCCCTGACCTCAGAGGCAGTGATTCATTAAGATCTAACTTGGCCCCGGGAATGAAAAACTGATAGCTCCGTTATATCAGCAACTCCTGCCCCTGATGGAAGGTCTACAGCTCGAGGAGGAGGGAGCGTGACAAACCATTCTATTTTCCCACATCCCAGCGCACTAAATACGTCCCTCTCTGGCATGGTTCCCACTAGCTAGAGGAGACGGTAGTTTGATTAAAACTGGAAAGGACCCAGCGTACATGGCAGGCTCACCCCTCGTTTTCCCAGCGGAGGACTGAAAGAAAGAGTGATGTGCCTCGGGAGCCGTGGCATCCCATGGATCAAACAGTCTTTGTTCGCCCTAGCAGTAAGTTTCCCATGAGTCTGTTTGAGCAGAAAGTGTCACAATGGCCAAGGTTCACTGTTGAATTGCTCGCTCACTTTCTGCTTCTTGAAAGTCACGTGACCGTAACACTGCCGCAGTTAAATTGCTCCGCTGCGTTCTCATTTGTATCTCACTTGACTTGACCACTGTGCTGAAGCCACATACGCTCTGCACTCTGTAAACCAGCTAAATGTTAAATGTTCAAGAACACACTAAATTTGTGAAAGGCCTAACCCTGTACTACTGCAGCTAGAAACAGAGTTGAGGTTGTTGGTTGCATGAAACTTAAATACAGAGACTGGAGTATCTAAGACAATTATCTTAATCTAAACACATCCAAAAGGCGATATATCCCAAAACAAGGCTGCATTGAATCCATATCCCAATGCACACAGAGGTAGTATAGACAATATAGAGGTGTATAGACAAGAAAAATACAGTCTTCACGTGCCCCACTGATTTGCTGCTGTAATATTTTTTTTGCTTTCTCAAGAGACACCGAGAACAGTCTGCAGACAAAAAGGACTCTGCTACGCTGCCCTGGAGCTACAGTTATTTAAAAGGATAGAATATCCCTGTTTATTAACAATAAAAGACCCTGAGGCTTTGAAAAACCTGAGAAAGCTTACTCAATCCATGTGCGCAAGTTACAGGAAGAAGTGAACGTCATAGATGACAGCTTTTGGAATTAAACGGGCAACGTCTTTGTTCTGTCTGACTGAAAATGTGATAAAAGGCTTTCATAACCTTTGTTTAGGTTCAGAGACTGAGACACCTTGCGAGGGTTGTTAGATAACAGCACTAATACATTACACTCCCTGTTCTTCTAACCTGTTCTGATCATAGATTATCTAGCTCACACCCTTTGGGATACACATTGACTTGAAGTCTACAGAGAGAGAGAGAGAGAGAGAGAGAGAGAGAGAGAGAGAGAGAGAGAGAGAGAGAGAGAGAGAGAAAAGCACAGAGAGCGGGCTGCTGACGGTGCACATTGGCAGCCTTGGCTATAACAGGCTACTGCTGTCCTAGGATAGGCCCAGCTTTTGACTGCACAGTGGAGGAACCAGTCGGCGCAGTATTGGGAAAATGCACTGAAATAGCAGCCCTTCTCATTGTGAGCGGTGTGGGACTGGCAATTAAAAAGCTGCTTGGTGTACAACTACAGGGTATAGCTAACACTGCTGGCTCAGACCTTACAGGAGCTATTATGGAGAACAGAGTATGAACTAATAATGCATTCAACCACCAGCGTGTGATTTTGCAATTACAGCAACAGATAATGACATCACAAAAACATCTCCATACTGACCTAAATTCAACCAAATCATTTGCGTCATAAATAATAGAAAGGGAATACATTAATGATGTAATCTTCACTTGAGATAAGATATTCCCAAAATGCAAGCAGTTAAAAATAATTCACTTGAAATGTGAAGGTAATTTCCAGGCCCTGGAAAAGGATCATGTGACACCACATCCATTCATACGTTATACTTACCCGGTATACATCTGGTCCTTTGTGATTGACCAAACATACATACGCATTTTCAATACATTAATTGGTATATGTTGCCCAAATTAAGCGAACAGGACACGTTTATTATTATCACTGACTCTCTAATTATTGGCAATCCAGCTAGACCACTTACACTAAATTACTGCAGACATACTAAACGTATTAGCACCTTTGAAATGACAGAAACACTTTCCACAGCTTTAGACTTTAGCCGTGACAAACAACTTATTTTGAAATGTAAAAAAAATAAAAATGAACAGGAAGTGATACTTCAATGAATACCAAATAAAACATCATCCTCAAAATTTTACGAGGGTTAGTGAAATAAGTCCCAAAAAAAGAAGTAATGCTAGAGGCTGTACTGCGTCCAGTCTTCTTCCTTTACCCTTTGATTAGCAAAAGGCTCAAACAAAATCATGTGTTTTTCTTATCTAAGGAAATAGTAGGCCTAGTAGTAGGCTATGTTTAATAAACTAGAACGATTAAGTTGACCCATGTATTTCGTTATAATGAACACAATGCATTGTTAAACTGCTCTGAATTTGTTGTTTTCGTCGAGTACACCTTTATAATGGACCTTTACCTTTTCTTGTTAGCTATTTTGTCCTTAATACATAATTTCAATATAATAACATATTTATGACCTACCTAATCTATTGCATACAAACACAGCAAACTACTGCAAGAAGTGTTTCAGAATTACACTACTTTAGGACAACCCCCCCATACATCCCTCTTCCACCCTCTCTCTTGACACTGACAAGAAATGAAGTCAATGGGGTTATTGATTGTAACCCCATTTTCAGTAAAAGCATGTTGTCACTGTTGTCACAACATTGATTGTTGGTGTAATTTAATGCCTTTAAATTGCTTCACTGATAGCTTCAAGGCTATGCTTTTAGTGAGAGAGGGAAAGGGGACATACATTTAGTGTGAGTAAAAACAATGAAGTCACATGACTTTACAGCTCAGTATTTAAACTTAAGACAAGCATTGTCCTTGATGATACAATGTTAGTTAACATAATATACTGAAAATTATTCTGACTATATCTGGTTTTGGAAACCAAGCCTTAAATCAGGGCAATTGATTGGCAAGACATGATGCTGAAAGGGAATGCATTCTGATCTAACATGGAAGTTTATGTTGCATAATTTAACACAACCTAAATCATGATGACATCTATAGGTATGATGTCATTAGTCCACATGCAACTAAGGGTTTTGGTTCCTACCAGATGTATGATCCACTGATCCAATACCATTTAATAGGAGAGCAGAATTCAGGTGAGGGTGAGTCTTCTCCAATGCCATGCAAAGATCTTGGAAATAGTCTCTCTCTTTACTCATCAGCATCTTCAAGAGAAGGTCCAGTCTCTCCGAATTTGACGAACAGTTATGACCCAACTCATAACGTTCTGATTGGCTTAAAATGCCAGATTGAGCTAGAACATCAACAACTCGGTCTGCATCTGTTATTGACTCAAGTAAGTTCTGGTAACATTTATCTAACAACTCTTTGTGCTTCGGCTCCATCTCTGCCCGCTTAACACAACACCTTCCGTATCAGCTGACAGCGTCAAGATCAAGATACAGTTCCGCTTGAACTTTTTTTCGAATGGTCACTTACAAGGGTTGAAAGTCCTTGAAATCGTAGAATATTGCCAAGTTGAGTCGCTTTTCAACCCAAATTGAGAGAGACACAAGTAGCCATATTTGTTGCCCAAGGCTGTTGACTCCACTACGAAAGAGCAGTACATTTTCACGGAGCGCTTAAATTCTAACTTTTAGCAGTCCTCGGAAATACATTGGTCTAAAGCGTTCACCGCTGCATTTGCAACAAAATATATATCATTCCAACTAAGGCAAATAATTTTTACGGTCTGAAAAGTGTAACAACTCTTCAGGAGTTCTCCCTAGAACTGCAAACTCCGCCATGTCTCACCAGCTCAGAGGCTGTAGCCTTCTCTGCCAATCATATCTTTGTGCAATGCCCAAGTTAGGTAAAAGTGGGAGGGACCTTTTACAGACGCACCTGGCTTTCGAAATGATAGTATAAAGAAAATACATTTTATAATTTTATAATCTGTAAATTTAATTCGAAAAATTTTGAATTGTCATGGCTTGCTTTAAAATTAATTGCAGGTTGCTATTCTGCATACATTTCTTTATTAAACAATCTGCATTCAAATGTAATTGTGTAGAACATGTTCTGTGTCCATATTTCAATAATTTGATGAAAAGGGAAAGCCGATTGTTCTTATCTGGAATGTCATGGACTGACACATCTGCACTATAAGCTTTCTTCTGCTCTATATAATCCCTCATTCAATATGAAGACAGGGGGTCTCACTTGAGGCAGCGGTCACATCTGCTGCAATTGATAGTCTACTCTAGATGAACCAAGATTCAACATAAAAGCTAAACGATGGGAAATGTGTTAATCTGACGTTTATGTTAGGATGTAAGAGCCTTAAAGATTGCTTGATATAAAAAAAAAAAAGTGAAAATATGCATTGAAAATGTATCTTTCTTTCAACAAAACTACTTTATACCTGCCTGCTATGTTGAATCACACAGTTAAATGTACAAATTGGGCCAATTATGAAACCACTCAACTATTATATTTGCTGACAGATTGGAATTGTAATGCTGTGATATTAAAAAATACATCCTTAACTATCACACAAACGCAAGTTCAAAATAAATTATTCTCCCTTCGAACCTATATCGTGTCATCTATACCATTTCCACTGAGCAGTCCATGACTGGTTATCCAGTGCGTTTGTTCATTAAATAATAAACATATCTGCCTCAAGTATGCTCACAATTACACAGACACATACAAACACACCTAAACCAAAATATAAATCCAGATGGATGGAAATTACTGACTCAGGATCAATAGTTCTTTATTTTCAATGTTTCATTAAATTACGGATGGTATTGACGATTATATAAGGAAACAGGGAGTTTAGTATTTCTGCCTGGTTTTCTACTATAACGTTATGTTATTCATCTAATAATCCTTCAGTTTCTAATTTGCGTGAATGCTTTCATGAAGGTTGAAGTGGGATTACATCCATGGCAACCAAATGTCACTTGCCACTCATTTCCTCTCAACTGACAAGATGTTCAGTCTATTTACATACTGTAGGCCTACTTGTCGTACCCTTTCTTAACAGTCATTTCATGACAATTGTACATGTATGCTCATATTCACATGGATATCAATTTCAAAAGCACCGTTTAGTTTCTAACAAATTCATGTATTAGTTAGATTTTACTGACTGTATTCAGCAACCATTCTAACAACATTTCTGTCTACTTTATGTTTTTCTCTCTGAGTGGACCTTTCTATGTGGTGAAACACATTCTATGTGGATTATGTCAATCCATTAACAGGAGAAAAGGTTATGAAGAAATAAGGGCCTACAGCTCATTTTTGTTTGACCTTGACAGCTTCTATCTACTACCGGCAGTACTGATGACGCAGAAAGATGTTATTGATCAACATGACTGCGTGCATCACAGCTCCAACAGAGATCTGGGCACATCTCTGTATCGTTGTGTGTTTAGTCTTTATGAAACGGAACAGTCACTGCAAAAAAAAAGCTCCTATCAAGAACCATGTGTTAATAATTAAGAGACATTCTGTCTAGATATCAGCTTGAAGGAATCTATTTGCTTTTTTATTCCCAAAGAGAACAAAAATAACCCACACAGGAGGTCTGATTTCATTTTGACCTAAATATACACATCTATATTTGATGAAGTATCACAGCCATCACAAAGTGAACAGTCATTACTGCTGAGTGAATACACAGATATCACCATGAAATATGTATGTTCCTTTGTGCTCAGTATGAGTTCTTCTGCCAAGTCTACTGAATAAATACTTAGCCGAAATGGTTCTCACGTCAAGACCAGACTAAAAATAGACAGCGATGTAGTATACACTGTCGATTCCTTCAAATCGCAGCTCAAAACTGATTTCTTTTCATTAGCTTTCGAATCATATTAGTGGTTTTCTATGTACTTCGCTTGTACATAGTATATGTATATGTCACAACTGTTTTCTGTTGTGTTTGATATGTGAATGTATTGTACAGCACTTCGGTTAGCTCTGCTTGTTTTAAACATGCTCTTTAAATAAACTTGATTTGATAAGATTTTTTTTTACTATATTGTTGGTGAATAAACATTAATGTTCCTAATATATTTATCAACAAGATAAGACTGTGATTCTCTACTGCCGTGTCAATGAATGGTAAAATAAACTTTACCAACTTCCCTCCTTCTCAGATTAAAAACAGAGGCCTACACAACAATGAATTACTTTGAGAGATTTCATTTTCACCTTTTGATAGAAGAAACGATGTATGTCAATTTCCTAAATATATGCATTATCTAGTCCAAATGGAATCAAAGTGACTTTGAAATTGAAATGTTGATTCTTTTTAATCTCTCATTAGATTAGGGAAATTGAAGTTTAAGGTAAAGGCTGCACACAGAAAAATAATGATCAGACAATACCCCATTACTGGTGAGTATTAAAGTAAGCTTTATATGTATGACTCTTGATCAGAAATGACAAAGGCACTGTATAAGCTATTGTCATAAGACAATGACAAAAGTTGCATTAGTATAGCATTAGTGTAACACATATAGCTGTAATATTTAAAATGTCAAATTGTTACCATTCTTCTACTAAACATCATTTTCTTTATGTGGTTTAGCACCCTCTATTGGTATTACATTATATAACCAAATAGAGATTGGGTATTGAAACATTGTAAAAACATAATCTTGAACCATTAGATTGTGATTAAATCGCTGACATTTAAATTGTGGACAAAAACACACATTGGCAAGATGACATGGAACGGGCAGAAATCAGAATCAATCAACAATATAAAATTTCACCATTAACATTAACAGAAATTATCAGATTGTGTACACTTAAATAGACAGGCCAAGAATGAAAACTGGCTTGTTATTTAGTTGATAACAGCTTCAAATGAGTAATAAAAATATAATATGATCATTTGCAATAATAAGCAATTTCATTGCATATAATTTAAATCAATCCTAAAGCTATTAACTCACATAAATGTTGAGAATCCCCAAGTTTACACTTTGTTAGCAATCTAATATTTTATATACTATGCATTTGTCTATCTAAAAATAGGATATAGTAAAAACATTTAATTATAATATATTAAACTTGCCCTGAACAAAGCGGATTGAACAAAGTGGATTGGCAATACAGCAAATTACATATTGTCTTGCATATAAAGCACATATGTTTGTTTGTATGTATGCATACTCAATACAATAGAACAAATATAATTTTTTGGCAATTCTAAAGAGTTATTTCTATGCAAAGAAAAACATTCATGTTAAATGGGAATAAAATAAAACTGTCAAAACTACATGCATTTCTGCCTGATATAGGTAAAGTCCCAGAATATTCTTATAATAGTGTGGACTATTACGTTGGTCCAGATCAGAGCAGTCTTTGTGATCCCCTAGTCACTGCCTCCACACAGCTTCAACAGCAGCTTCTGATAATCACCGGAAGTATCGCCCTAAAATCAAGGTAAAATAATATATAATTTTATGGTGTAAGCAAACCCAGATATCCTCCTAAAATAAACACACACACACACACACACTTATCATTGAATCAAGAAAAAGAAACTATGCAGAAAGTATTAGAACCCTTTTTTTGGTTACTTTGCTATATTTGAGGTACTTACAGAGATGTGAGTGTATAGGGATTTTCCGTAAGCCTTTACATACGCCTGTCTGATGTCCAGCATGTCAACCTCAGAGCGGGTAATCATGACGCGAATGAGGGTTTGATCCTTGGTACCTGCCCCCTGTTAGCACAGAGAGAGTATTAGAGGAACATTAGATAATAAACCGTTTTCATTACATACATTTAAAGTATGTACCTGCATGGACTTGAAGAGCCTTTCTGCAAAGTAGCCTGTAGTATTCTTGATGCATTTCACTGTAAAAACAAAAGAAACTTACATTTAACTAAGATAACAATTTCCTGTAAAATCCATAACATTTGTGACACAGGGATCAAATCCACTGAGTCAAAAAGCAACAATTTACCAACAGCCACCATGCCAGACTCCAGATTTCCAGACATCTCCCTACAGATACTCTTCTCAATATCTCGTCCACTCATCTGCTGGTACTCATGGAATACTAAAAGGGAGAAATGTAGAGCATACTTATGCTATCATTACTAGATTATTATTATTATTATTATTATTATTATTATTATTAATAATAATAATAATAATAATAATAATAATAATAATAATAATCCCATGTTACATCTCATTTCTACAACAATAACCTCAATAGCGTGTCGTGAAAAGGGAAACAGTATTGATAGGAGAAATACTGTGGTTCGAAATTGTGTTAACATACCTGCTCTAAGATGAGGCTTGCTGCGGGCACAAAGAATGGCATTAAATGAGGACTCATCAGTGCCTACTTTGTTTTCTCCAGCAGCATAGAGTTTCTGTCACAAAAGAAAAACATAAAGAGGAAACAATATGCAATAACCATGTAAGTACAAATCCTAGGCACTTTGAAAACAAACAAATCCATAAATTTTAGTAGTTGATGCATGCAAAAGCTTATTCTGATACGTCTTGCAGATGTCAGAACAAATGCCATAAAAAATCTCTTATAACAGTCCTTACTTGTGCATCTTGCTTGGCTAAAGAGATATCCACGGTTTCTCTCTCATCGCGGTTTCCCTAAAAAAAGAGAGAGTAAAAGATTAGGTGTTTAATTTCGAAAACATATTCCATTGTGCAAAATATAACATCTGTTTATACATCTGTCTAGACATGATTACTATGATGAGTACTGAGAGATTTTAGCTGTTACCTGACACAGTGAGATCAAAAGTCTGCGGAAATGTCCAGAGGTATCTTCACTTATGGCATCCTCCAACTTCTTACCATATTCTGGAAAACAGCATATTTAAATGATAATCTTTATATAACCAGATACAGTACCAGTCAAAGGTTTGGACACACTTTCACTTTTTATTCAATTGAATGGGAAAGTTTGTACCCGGTTTGACTGGTACCGTAGGTCAACTTAGAACAAGTTAAGAAAGGTTAGTGCAACTATCAAAACCTTTGACCCATCTACTCTCACATTATTTACCCTTGAACAGATAGACAGGGTACTCACCACTCTTGTAAACCTGGTTTATTTCAAGAATTTCCGCATTAGATCTGGACGCCAGAATCTCGATCAGACATGCCTCATCAGTGCCTGCACCCTTTTAGAAAGAAAACATGAAAATCAGAGCAGCAGACTTGATGCCAACTTTAAATGTACCACCATGTAAGTGCATAAACTCCTAAATATATTCGTAAGTTGTCCAAGACATTTACAGTTTTTCACTATCGCTAACATACTTTTGTCCAATCTGTGGTCACATTTTCAAAACTCTAAACACAATAAGCACAACACCCACCTTTGTGGACTATACTCGTAGCACAATTTGTGTTATGTTCACACAATATACAATCAATTAACACGTTTCTAAAATGCTGAAATATTCTTTACATACAAGTTGACCCAATACCATAATGATGGATCTTTCTTGACTTATTTACAAATTATTTCACACAGCGTGCCAGAAATGAAAGTACAATGTTCAAAACCTTAAATACAGTATAAATCCTGTACTTCTGCAACAACAGAAGCTCAAAAGCTATATTGAGAAGCATTTAAGGATGAACATATCATTGAAACATTGGAAAATAACCGATTTACTATAAATTGTGTAAAGTAAACCAACCACATCTGAGTCCAAATGTCAACCAAATACATAGCCAGGTTACTAAAGTTATTTCAATTACATGGACATTCACAGTAAAAAGGGGATTTTTTAAATATATATTTTGTTCAATGTGGATACAGAACAACACACATGAGAAGTGATGGAAAAGTCTGGACAAGGGAGAGGAATAGTGGGATGAGGGAGAGGAGCAGGGAGAGGAATAGCTGGACCAGGCAGAGGATAAGTTGGAACAGGGCAATGGAACAGGAGAAGTAGAGGAGAGGAGTACGAATGTGTGGTGGTGTCAGTGGATAGTAAGAGCTGTTGTAATACTGTAAGAGCCACCAGCATAGACCATGTAATACAGTAAACCATGGTATATCACTGAGAGAGGCTAGTGAAAGAGTCCAGCCTACTGTAATATCACACAGTCAACCGTGGCTTCCGTTATCATGTTTTGTTTGCAGATAAGTAATTCACACTTCTTCTATCATTACTGTTGCTTTGTCTCACAGTAACTGTAGGCCACCTGTCTGAATGCAAATACATGTGTGGACTGTACATGTATGTGTATTTTTGTTCCTCCAAGAACCGTTTTATTGCTCACTTTCAGCAATTTCATGTTGCTAATAATGTTTTACAGTAGCAAATCTGTCACTTTTTTTTTTTACTGTAGGCCTACATTCTATAAAGTAAAGATGACTCATTCACTGTTAGATAGTATGTGCGAAAAATCCACACATTCAACACTGAAGTATGTGAAGTGGTTCACAGTAAAAAGAAACGGAATTATAAAAAAACTTTGCAAGTCATACTGTCTACTGCTTTCAGGTAGAACTGAAACATGAAAAATAATGAAGTTTTTGTAACGCAATCAAATTTGTGTTTTGAAGGTTGTTGTGTTATGATTGACTAAATGTTCCTCTTGGATAGAAAACATGTGCTTGTGTTTGACAAAAGTATTTCATATTGAGTCTGGTTTGTGGTGTTTTGACAGAGTTAGTGTATGTAGACAAAGTTATTTTGCATTTTGAAATGTAGAGTCTGTATTTAACAAATTGTGGTTTTGAGCACAAAATTAAGTATTTGGCTAATTGTGTGATGTAGGTGTGTTGCTGTGTTAAGAGCTTTGAAAAAGAATGTTAAGTACAGGTCAACGCCTGTTAGCAATTGTAAAAAAACTAACTTTTTTCCATGTTCATTATACAAGTAGCACAGATTGGCTGGCTGCAAACTAAAATGGAATCAGACAGGGAGAAGGCAGAATCAAACATCTAACCTTTATGGCATGTCTGAGCTGAGAGGCATCAAAGAATGCTGGCTTCATCAGCATACCGACAACCAGGTCTTCAAAGTGTCCAGTGAGCTCAGACTTCAGGTCTTTGATTAGATCCTGAAAGAGAAACCAAGAGCATTTTAATATTGTATTAATGGTCTGTAATAGTAATAATCTGTGAATATAACTGCAAGCAGTGATACGGTGCCCGGCATATAAGAAGAATGACAGAAAAAAATACCTTGTAAAAAATAAGAAGAAAGAAAAAGGGGGGAAAAACTGATAGAAATTTGGTTGGAATGGTCATAAACTTCTCAGCAAATGGAGGGGGTTGCACACCCACCAACATACACGACATTCAGTATCCTAAAGATGTGCAAAATTTAAAACATTATCTGTTACCGAACAATATGCACCACCAGCACTTGCAGAAAATAAATTGGACAGCGCTCTTTTTTTTTGGCAATCCAATAGGAACATTTGAGAATGTTGTATTTGTATAGTAGCAACTTCGGGAAGATCAACAGAGACTCACGTCTATTTGACCCTTTGCTTACCGATATTGAAGCAAAAAGGTCACACACCAACACGATGAGGCTTGCTCTAACCTTATTCACAGACATACCATACACAGTCACATCTAACAAAAGTACAAACCGATATCTGCGTTTACAGAACTTCGTAACTCTTTACATAAACACGATGAAAACATTACAAGGAAACATAAACATGATAACAAGGAAACTTTAAGAACCTACTGTCCATAGCCTACACAGAGTTACACCCAGCACAACATTATGTTGATTTTTTTAATGGTTGGTGTAAGGATTAGAAGTTATGAAAGTGGGGAAATGGTTGTAAATAGCCATGTTTCCTCAAGTACAAAGATGCAAATAGTTCACATGAGCTGACTCGAACAAGTGGACTCATTGTTAAAACTACGACTTCACATCATCATCATCAACAACTTGGGTCAGAAAAACAGACACCCACGTCTATTCATCTATTTAATTGTTGTTGTTCTAGTGAAAAGGTCACATACAAAACTGAGGAGACATGCTCTGACCTTATTCACAGACACACCATACACAGTCATGGTGTCACACTATGAATGTAAATAATAATAATAATAATAATAATAATAGGCTCCAGCCCACCCCCCACCCCCCGCGACCCTGTAAAGGATAAGCGGTATAGCCAATGGATGGATGGATAATAATCATAATAATAATCATAATAATAATCATAATAATACTAACAATCACAATAGGTGCTCGGCTGCACAGCCGGCCACCTAAATATAAATTATCTTCACAATAAGTTACCTTTCCATAGGTTGTTTTATAGCCTGCTACCATTGGCACTCTCTGCTTGTTACTGCGATTACCGAGAAGTTCAATAATAGCTGCCTCATCAGTGCCTGTTGAAATTAATGTTGATTAGCTCCAGGTTATTGCAACTTGAAGGAATAAACATCAGCTATAGAGCTAATAGTCAGGCAAAACATTTTTTATGTATAGCTAGGTCTATAAGTATTAAGTTATCATGTATCAGTTACCTATAACTGACAAAAATGTTAAACGATATGAGGAAGTTACTGACCAAATCCCTTCATGGCCTTTCGGAGTACTTCCACATCCTTTAATGGGTCAGCCCCAGGGAAATCTTTAATTGAGCCCCTGTATCCTTGCTAATAGTTGAAAACCAAAGAGATACATTGATTCAATATAATGTATATGATAATGATTACGATTATCTTTTAGCACTGATTGGAAATTATGAACAAAGTACATACAGGTCCCCTTGGAATTGCTGGAGCTCCTCCTCCATATCCAGGCATGGAGGGGTTAGGGGCTGGGGCTCCTCCTCCATATCCAGGCATGGAAGGGTTAGGAGCTGGAGCTCCACCTCCGTATCCAGGCATGGAAGGGTTAGGAGCTCCAGGATAACCGGACATGGGCTGCTGACCAGGGGCAGGGCCCCCTGGGTAACCTTGCTGTGACACAAGAGAGGACCAATGTGAGAATACAAGTACAGCAGGAATGTCCTCCCAAGATTTCCACAATATTGCCATTGTGGTATATTTGGTCTTAGGACAGATAAGACGGTTTAAGCAAACAAAGATTTAGATGTCTGACTATATGTGATTAATTCCATGTATATGGAAACGCAGATTAAGTAAAACAGGTTCAATGTACCATTCCATAGCCTTGGCCTCCAGCTGGAGCTCCTCCCCAACCTCCACCGCCTACAAAACAAGTTCTGGTAGTTTAAAGTATAGTCAACATCCAAAAATAGATAATATAACCCATACATTCAGAATGTTTAAATGAACACGACTATCATTGAGACATTAACCATGTAGTCTTACCTGCTGGTGGCATGGAAGGGTATCCTCCAGCTCCCTGCTGTGGTGGGTAACCCCCTGCCTGAGGGGGGAAGCCTCCTGCTGGGGCAGGGTAACCCCCAGCCTGGGCAGGGTAACCTCCTTGTGCTTGAGGATAACCCCCTGCAGCTGGGGGATAGCCTCCGGCTTGAGGAGGGTAACCGCTTGGCGGGTATCCGCCTGCTTGAGGTGGGTAGCCTCCAGCCTGTGGAGGATAACCTCCTGCTTGTGGGGGATATGCCCCTGGTTGCTGAGGGTAGCCGCCAGCCTGAGGTGGGTAGCCACCAGACTGAGGGGGGTATCCAGGATAGCTCATATTTAAGGTCTGTTAAAAATAAGCATACGATCAGCCGGATCAGGTATCGCTTCAGTATGTTTTGGAGGAAATATTCTTTCCCCAATATAAATTCCAAATGACTCAAAAGTTTGTTTCGATTGCACTCACATTGACACATAGTTTCCATGTGGCCAGCTCCCTAAGCAAGAGTTGATTACATAATACCCTATTGTTTGGGGTTGATCCAGTTTCCCGTGTTGCTTTCATTCAAACTAAATAGGAAAGCAGTCCGTACTACACAAAATAATGCTAAAATTTAAATAATATTTTGAACGTTCTAAGCCACCAAAGTCTTTTTTTCCTTTCCCTCAATATTGCATGTTACCCGCCTCACGCAAACGAAATCATGTGGAAAAAGTAGGCGGAATGTTCGAATGTGGGGATAGAGCCTAAACAACTTTGACAGGCAATGAAAACATAGACGATCACACTATAAACCATCGTAACATAATGGATATATTACGAAACTAATTCTTACTATTTCGGTGGTTTGTCTGCACTGAACAAACTTTATGAGCAATTGCTCCACCCCTCAATTCTCTATCGCCCATGTTGTTGAATTACGATGGGATTACCTCTCCGCAAATTTAGGGAGGCAAATCTGGCTGTTAAAGATAACAGCGCTATGATAGATATTTTACTGCAGACAGACATAGCTCCAGACCATCAGCTTGCTCAAGAGTGCAACAAAAAATGTAGTCCGATGCTCAGATTTTCTGCTTATGCGTCGACAGTATACTATGGCCTACGCCTATAACCAGTGTCCGACCATAAGAAGCATTGTAGCATCATAAAGTGATTACATTTTTTATTTCACTTTGAAGAGTATTGTCCAATATTGCCCTTAAATGCCTGAAGGGGGAAACTAAAACGTAGGGTATCCTACTCGTAATAATGCAGACAATTTACCTTTAGGACGTTCAGGCTTCCTTTGCAAATTAGGAACTGAAGGCCAACTAGCCGAACAAGCTCAAAACATTGAGGTTGCTCAATACATCATTACAGAATGATATCATTCACACCAAAAAACATTTGCAACCCTTAGATGGGTTAAATTTAGGAATGCTATATATTCTATTTATAATGTAAAAACACTAAGGCACTTACTGTTCCCGTGGTCTATGGACTTCTCAGCAAACTAAGCCTTCCAGGAAGAGGGAGGTAGTATACTAGAGTTGATAGTGGGTGGGTCCCTAAATAAATGTAAGCTACTTGACAAAGGTTTAACCTTTGGTCGAAACTAGTAGAGTGAGAGTATTCTTTTCAAGGCTGGTGACTTGGTGAGTACTGGGCATGTCTGGTTACTGGGTCTGGGGAAAAAGCCTTCATAAATCATTCTAGAATCACGTATTGCTTCTTGAATAAAAAAACATTCGTTGTCGTTATTATTTTTTATAGTTTTTATACAACGTCTGCTATATGTAAAACATAATGGCATGAATCCTAAACATTATCTGTGCAATAATTAAGGAACGTATTGATGTTGGGGCCACAGTATAAAACTGTTTCTCTAGAACACAATCTACAAACAAGACCAATTATCACAAAACCTGTTAACACCCTTTAGTTCATCTAAGGCAAACCCATGAAAGTTTTCAGGTTATACCTGTTTCAGATTTAGCATAAAACGACTCAGCTATATACAACAGGTGTGGGTGGTAACACAATGCGTAAAAATTCCTCGTGCTAAAATGGAGTAAAAAAACAAGGAAATAAATAATGTTTTCAAGTATAGGAAATATAATAATAAAAATGAAAAAAAAATAATAATAATACGAAGTCAATAGTATAGGTGTATACGAATAATATTATAACCACTAGATGGCAGTAAGACACTTTAGCTACACAGTGCAAGGACCATTGAACCAAGAACCATTAGGTTTTCACAGTGCTCATTTCTTAACGTGTATTCTTAAGTATCTTTATCTATTTAGTGTCAGAGCCCAAATTTAAATATTCCTTTTGGTTTCTTCTAAACCTAATAAAATGTATTATGAATAATGATAATACTTTGTTATACAGGTACATCTACAGTTTTTTGTAGTTTATTAAGTTACTTAATTGTATAGGTAATTATCATTAAATCCCCCATTTGAAATGTTTACGAGCCTTAGGATAAAGACATATTTTATTATTTGTCAAAGTGATGTGACCAGCGCATACACTTTGTTAATGATGACAATTATCATTGATAACAATATTAATGTGTGAATTAATTGCCATAGGATTTACCTATTTGTAGTGTAATTTGTAGTTTAATCATGTTTTTACAGTTCAGATTTAAATAAACCCTTTTCATTTTCAGACCATACTTAACATAAAAAACTAAAACTGGTCGCATTGCACTTGAACTGTCCAAACAGCACCCCCTATTTGTAATGACGCACTACAGTGGACAAGAGTACAAAATAAGTAATGAGCTCCCCGCTGAGTACCACGTACGACGCACAGCTTCTTTACTGGCATAAAACCTTTCGCCCTGTCATGTCTTCAGCGCCGTCCTAAACATAAACCAGTGACTTGGGTCCTTCAGGACACCACAGTTAAATGCAAGGAAAAATTTGTTAGTGATTAAAAACTGGAATGATTTAAAAATTGTTTAGCCTGCACTGCTGATACAAAAATACAGCGGTTTCAACGTTGGCGCGTCTAGAGACACTTAAAATGAGTCTGATGTCTGCGATAGACTTGGGTACTTCTGTGTACCAGCCAACACAGCTGTTGAATTGGGTATACATGTCCTTGCAAGATACCCACCAGACAAATGCTTTTGACGCTTTCAGACCGGAGTCTGAGAATTCTCAGCTGGATCTAAACTACATAAAGTGCTCCGCCGCTGAATTGAGCTCGGCGCTGAATTTCAACTATCTCAATAACTTCTTGAAACTTCATCGGAATGAGGTCGGTGTGGGTCTGTAACTTATGATGATGATGATATCAACTTTATACGTCTTGTTCTACATAGTCCAGAGCCTATATCAAACAAAAGCTAAACGATATGTTCTTTGGCAATATTCAGAATTTACATAGTTAGGTACAACTGAAGTATATTAAAAAGTTGTTTCAATATGATTAAATCTAAATATAAATATGATAGGTCTATACGTGTCTATATGTGTTTAATTTTTTTTTCATATTTATTTAAAGCAATTATTAAGTTTAACCAAACTGTCACTTCGCTGCACTCCTCCCTTTGGTTGCACTGTGGTGATCAACTGCAGTTCATATGAATATGTGTCTTGTATTCTGATATAGTGACTTCTTGTGTGCCCACTGTGCAGATGTCAGTGAATGGTAGCAGGGGAGGTATGACAGATTGAAAAGGGCCCTTGGACATTTTTTTCAATGAATGCACAAGTTCACCTGGTTTGGCCAAGGGAGTATCAAATGCAAGGATAGGTCCCTGGTGCTCAATATAAGGCAGAATACAGTACGTATAGCACTAGTCAGACTCACCAAAAATGTAATACAAGCAATATGCAAAACAAACCAAAAAAACATTGTAACAATATTTGTATGTTTCTTGGACCCAAAGATTACTTGCTTGGGTAGCAGACTGAAGCCTGAGGTCAAGACAGCACACCTTGCAATGCAGATATGTCTGCATCCGGATACAATCTAATTGCCTTGTAAACTTATACCATATACAATACCCCTAGTTTTATCCAGCATGTTTTCTTAACATTGTGGTACCATGGAATCCATCTCCACCGATACAATGACGTTGATTGTCCTTTCCAAATAAGGGATTCTGGAAAAATACATGACCGAGCCATTTTGTTCTGTCCAAGGAAATGGACACCATCAGCCCAGCGAATGAGTGCAGCACATCTGCAAAAAAAACAACAATGTCTGCTACTGTCTTCTGTTTGACAGAGCAGGGAGAGAAAGAAACAGGAAAACAAGAAAATCAATCAGTGTGTTACCCTGATAGGAAGAGGAGAGGGGGAAAAGCCACATGCTGCAAAGCAGCTTCAGTTTGTTATTCTTTAAGTCTTCTGATTGGTGAATTTTCCAATTAAAAACTTCATTGTGTCAACCCAACATAAACTTTCCCCACATTTTTATTTCACATTCGATTGTCATGATTCTGTGATTTTTTTTATATGCAAATTTTTCATGTTTCTTTGTTTTATAGGCCCTAAACGACAACGTTTACAAGGATTCCTCTCCGTATGGCTCCCTCAACAATATTGTAGAGGGACTGAGCTCTCTCACAGACCATTTCTCTGACCTTTCCCTCTCTTCAGAGGCCCGCAAACCAAGCAAAAGGCCGCCGCCCAACTACCTGTGCCACCTCTGCTTTAACAAAGGACACTACATTAAAGACTGCCCTCAGGTGAGTGGGGAGCTTATTATATGGCTGCAGATGCTTTCTCTTTTCAACACTTAGTTACAAACACTGAAGATTTTTTAAACAGTTCTTTTAGATTTTTTAACTGAAGTTATAGAGCTGAACTTGTTTTATTTTTGTTTTTTTTCTGTAAATTCTTCTTTTTTGGTGATTATATCTATAATTCTCACATAGCAGCCCTTGTTACTATATGTACTTGGTTGTTAATTTTTACAAAATGAACTCTGTATGCTGGCATTCCTTCTTGTTAAGGTGATGAAGATTCCAAAGTATTTACATCTCATCCACATATTTGAGTTTCACCACAGGTTGGTAATTGGTAGCAGATGTTAGATTAGATCTGTAAGCTCAGTCTTAATGAAAGATGATAGGCTGCGCTGTGGATCTGAGCTGGAGTTCTGCTTGCTGTAGGAGATGAAACCTTACCATAACTCTCTGTGTGCAACTGGAGCTATCCATTGATCATTTTTCCAGAGGAAATACCTGACATTAGTCATATGTAATGGAAAGGGATCATATGGGCAGGATGTAGATGTGATCCAGAACAACATCCAAAAACAAACAAAACATTAAAGTCTCTTTTTTTTTTTTGAAAGAACATGCAGTTTAAGTTAAAATAAAATATAGTAAAAAGTTTAAGTGATACATGTATCTACCAAGTGCAATCAGACCAGACCTACAATCTTCTAAGTCCTAGGAAGAGTTTTGTTCCTATTCTAAGCTCCTATTGTTGACTGCTTTTGGTGTAGCAGTGGATAGGAATCAAAGAATGAGTGCGAGAGTACAGCCTGTCATCCAGAGACGTAAAGTGGACTGGGGGTCCATTCCCTGCCCACTGAAAGTCTGCCTCTTTTGATAAGACAACTCAGGGGAAATACATGGGGGACAGTTGACAGTTATTCTGGCTTTCCTGTGTATAACCAAGCTTTCAATTTGCTGTAGTGGGAACATCAATGCACATGATTCATTTGGCTTGCATACTTTGTCGCTTCTTACGTTGAATAATTAAAGATTTGATTTGTGTTGCCCATTTAGTTTGGACAACAAGAGCTGGGTTACTCACTTTAAAAGGAGACTAAGGCAACCAGAGATTACTTCCAAAATATTTACGACTCTTCTAACAACCCCGCCCCTTTAACGTGCAAAATCTGGAAACCATTTCTGTTGGGTTTGTTCTCCTTGCTCTGTTGTAGGAAGATGATGTCAGATTTGATCATGTGTTGCTGAATTTCAAACCCAAAGCAATGATTAAGGGACAGTTTCCATGACAAAGGGTTCTTTAGTTGGGGCCAAGTTGAACAGTACTGCTCATGAACAAAACTGCTTTTTGTTCACGGTGCCTGGAATCTGAGGCATTTTTAAAGTGGTCAGATAAACTGTAGATAAGGAAAGAAGGTTGATTACTATGATACATCTTTTAAAGATTCTAAAACATTAAACATTACATTCTATTGTAAATAACATCAGGCAAGTCTACAGTCAACTCATATGCTTGTTACTTCGCATACAATTTTACATTATTAGGTTATATTTTTAAAGGCACTTCAGCAAGGATGAAGTTTTGATCCATCCACATTGTATAGAAATTGCTCCCCCCTAAAACTCAAGGTCAGAACAGCTCACTGACCCCTCCCCAATCAAGCTGAGGAACTCTCTTACTGTAAAGTGATTGCACAAGTGACAGCGTGCTGACAGTAAATGGCTGTATCCTGGGAATGGCCAGGGCTAAATAAGGAGCATATTGTTCCTCCAAAGGGGCTGAGAAGACAAAGGTCAGGAAGTCTCACAGTATTGTTCACTCAGTGGGGTGCAGCCCTGAAGTCAGTCATGAAGTCATCCCTGTCTTTCTGCTTGTCTGTGCAAAGGGCCCTGCTGGGGGTACCGAGTTAGGATTTTCTTACATCTTAGAAACCAAGTAGTCACTGTCAGAAATCAGGTCTTACATAGTTTTTAAGGATAATGACTCTTCTTGGAAGAATCGTGAACGAGTGACTCTCGAGTCACCAAAGATGTTAAAAATGGACGCACTTGTTTCAGAACGCTCACATAGTCGGACCGTGTTTTATTGCATTCTGTGACTTACTGAACAGTCCATAAATGAAAAATGCGTGACTGCTGAATCTCAATCCACACTGATCAGGATTGCTTTGGCCTTTTTGTTTTTGCAGCTGATAAATTAGTGCCAATTGTTCCAAATTAGTGGAAAATGTGTCTATTGTCAATGTGTCTCTCTATTGTCAAGAGTATTGTACGCACGGAATGCATGCTGAAAGCTGTTTTTGACCATATTTAATACTGCTCTTTCTCGTAGGTTTTCTTGCAGTAAATGATTTGTGCGATAAATCCAGATAACCAGTTTCAGTTACACTAATTGAGTATTTGGTAATTCAACTATGGATTATTTCCAACATATTAGACTGGTGTAAAGTAAAAAAAAAAAAGGGAATAGATAGTAAGAAAGTGTGAAATTTTGGCAGATAGGTCCCATCCATGGTACCGTCGAATACACTTTTGTTCATGTATTCGCCTGTGCCGTTTTGCACGTCTGACTTTTACTTTTACAAATAAGCATGAAGGTAAGGTATCCTTTAGGTTATAGGCAATATGATAATTTATCAGCTATATCATCTGTATTAAAATATAATACTCTAAGAGTAAATTCCACTTCACCTTCCTGGTGATTTGAAATAAGCAGGGCTCATTTTTACTGTTTCACTCTAGTGTTTGTCTACTAGTCCACCTGGCCTGGTCGTTCGCTCTATGTGAAACACAATGCTGGTAACCAGCTGTACAAGTCATCCACTTGACCATGACCAAAACCTGAGCTCAGTTGGATTGTTCAGAAGAGAGTGTGTGAGATACCAATTGGTGACTAATGTTGAGAGAGGGTCCTTGCTCCATAAGATTAAGAGAAAGTGATGAATCCATACAGTATATTCCTAAACCAATAGATTAAGATGGATGGAGAGTCAGCATGTTTGACAATAAAATAAGAAAACAGGATTATATTTTAAACTTTGATGAACACCATAAAGCATCTGAGATGCAGTACTGTTTTGGAATGTCTATTTAAGCTACAATGTACCTGTACACAGCTTTATAACAATCTTTGTAAACGTGCAAATTAATGCATACAGTATGTCATGTTTGTGATGTTTTTAAGATGGCTAAAAGGAAGCAGGTAAGTTTACCGTGTAACTTGTTGAGACCTTCCTTGCTTTTGGTAGATCTACAAGCATAATTTAAATGGGTTTATGATCATTGTTATACAAGATGATAGTGTATTTGTATTAATAACAGTACAGACAATTTTGTGACCACAAGAAAGCATAAATAAAGCGGGATAAGGATAGATGGTGTATAAGAATTAAAATAAACGTGCCGAGAAAGAGAGAGAGAGAGAGAGAGAGAGAGAGAGTAAAAGTGCCTACTGCAGCACTTCAGGCACAGTGAACAGCTACAACTGTATTAAACGTGTACAGTAAAGCATTCAGTTTCATGGCTCCTAGAAGGTTATTAGAATAGAAGGAATCATTTGCATATAAAATAACCACTATATATTTTAAAACTGAAAATGACTATACTGTACCTACAAATAGTCAAAGTGGTTTTGAGGATTGTTAAAGACTCCTGTCAACAGTGGTATGCATTAAGAGTAAAGGTCTTCACAATGCATATAGTGAGTGACTGTATGCAACCACAAACAGTGGTCTCTCAGGTTAACCACATTGAATGGCTGCCAAGGGTGCACCACAAATATGCAATAACATCACCCATAATATAGCTTGGTGTATTGTAATTCTCATTTAAACAAAATAAGATATTTAGCAGGGTTGTCAAGATAAATGCCTCAACTCTTTCACAACTTATGGGAAGTTGTGGGCTGACACTGCAGTCAAATGGAAATCAGATAATCTTTTGGATGAGGTTTTCTTTTCTTAGCTTGTGTTGATATCTGTACCACAAGGCCTATCCTTCTGCAATATCTGTTTTTATATATATATATATTTTCTTTTTCTTGCAACAGCTGTGCTGCAGTGTGACTTTAGCGGTCGTGTTCAAACGACACACGAGAAGGAAAAGGCTCTGGATTTGTTAGTGTGTAGTAATTGACCACATAGTATCCGATGGGTCAGTGTTCTCATATTCTCTGGGATGTTTGTCCCAAGGGAAAGATTGGGTGAGAGAGGAGGGAGAATTTGGATGGAGTGGAGTGGGGGGTGGAGTGGGGTCAGACTGTGGAGGACTCCATTGTTTACTCTGATAGGTTCCAGATGCTGGCAGAGGGAGGCAGCTAACCTCCCAGGCCTTCTCACCAGGAACAAGGAAACAAGCCAGGCCTGACTATCTGGTTTAGTTTGCGTATCTGACATTGGTCCCCCTGAGAATAGGACTGTAAAAAGCATTGGGTAAGTGAGTTAGAAAGACAATTATCTGCGTAAATGGTTTGTAATAGAAATTGCTCTCCCTATAAGTGTAGATTTGCAAGGATGTATTTGATTCTGCAAAATTATGTTGTTTTCTCTTACAGTTTGTATAATATTTGTTGCCTTAAATACAGGGGGGGGGGGACGACGACGACGACGACGACGACGACTGCTTATTGTGCTTCAACACTTGAACATTAACCAACTCTACATAAAGCATTGTCAGTTTTGTTACTGTACGGATAGTGAGGCAGTAAAAACATTAAATTGATATAAAGTCATTTTAACTATACTTATGTTTTCCTGCCATTGGTCTAGGTAGGATTTTACTGTTAAAAGACATAGCTTAAGATGTGTCACTTTAACATTTTGCAGGTAAAAATATATATATATTTCACGCAGTGAAACTGGGCCAAATTATGATAATAATCATACATTATGTTTGAGGGTGCCTTTCAAGTCACTCAAGGTCTCCAGATAAAGGTCTTCGAAGTAGTGTAGAAAATTCGCTTTAACTTTCCTACTGGCTATTGTCTGTTCATTTATCTTGTCTTGTCCGTTTGTCTTTCCATTTGCTCAATTTTAGTACCAGTACTTGGGCCCAGTGGAAATTCTGTGTGCTGCACAGTTGATTTTGATTGTTATGTTAGAGTGAAAGCTGTTTCCTCCAGCAGGAAGACACTCGACCTGTGTTTTCTGTGGCAGGAGGCCTAGCAGAGTGAGTTGTCAGATGCACAGTCAACACTCCGTTCCCCTACAGTGCCTCTATGTGGCGAAACATTGTAACTGCTAGTTACAAATAACAATTATCAATAACAACGGTTAATTGATGACATGATTCAATTAATTAACACAGAAAGCTGATTATACAGTGAATTGGACTAAGGAGTCAACTTATATAACCATTTTCTGCAAATGTCTTACTTTAGAATGGGCATTCATTTGTAGATTGTCTTGTTGATATGCCAACACAAGGTGTACCTCCTCCTCTTCAATTATAGACTGGTGATAAAGGTCCAAGGCCTTTAAACTTGTCTGAATTATAACTTGGCCCAGTTCTCGGACAAGGTACTTTTAATGTAAACCAGTTTTGTCCAGATTAGTTTTTTTATCTCGGGCTTGTGAGTTTGTCATGTTGTACAAGTATAAGGAGTGCATCTGGGTTTAATTTCCTCCCTCCCCCCAGAGTTCTCTGTGCCCCGATTGGTGGGCCAGGGCCAGCTGCGAGAGATGACAGAAGGGTTGAGATATTTGTCCTGTAGAGGATATGTCCTCTCCTATTGGTCCAGCCACAGGCATGGGTTTCCTTTTCAGTCCCCTGAGACCACAGCTGGTGGGAGGGAGGGAACTCATTTCATATGGGAACCTTTTTCTCCACAGAATATATTTTTCACTTCATGTAAACCCTAAGCTAATTTTTCAATATCTTGAAACTAAAAATGCCAAAGAAGAATTATAACCACAGAAGCTGTAATTTACAATTTTTCATAACAATGTTTTTGAGTTTAACGGAGTGGCAATCTTGATTTTATGAATAGACATTTTTCTTTATCTAATTTTGGCACAGAATGCCACTACATTAGTATATATTTCGTACATAACCTATTTTATAAAAAGCTGAAAGCCTGAGCAGTTAAAAAGGGTGTCATTCTTCATTAAGTTTGTAATAGCCCAGTTAAATAAGACCTTTAGACTAAAACATTGCATGTGAACATTAAATGAGGTAGCTTCAATATGAACAGCCACATTTATCATTGAAATAGTGCTGGATTATTCAAGCATGTGTGTACTAAACCACTAAATAAATATTATATCGCACATTCCATACTGCATTGTAAAAACAGTCTCCTGTTGACCACCAGCATGGCTGTTATCAATTCCACTCATAATCCTGCAGTGCTCTGATTTGGTTGCAAGCCAAAGAAAGCAAATATGTCAGTCTTCTCCAGTTAAAAGAGATGAAAGGCAACAAGCCAAAAAGTTATACACATTGAGTAAATTAAATGGCCTCATACATTACAGCTGAATTTGAGCCACAGTTTGCATTGATCTTAAAATGCATACCATGCTTAACCTTAAAATGGTGGCATGCTCTATCCAATTGCAAAATAAAGTTTGTTGTGCTTTCTATGTTTTTGTACTTATTAATAGGCTCGGCCCAAAGGGGAGGGTCTGACCCCTTATCAAGGGAAAAAGCGTTGTTTCGGGGAATACAAGTGCCCTAAATGTAAGAGGAAGTGGATGAGTGGCAACTCCTGGGCCAACATGGGACAAGAATGTATAAAGTGCCACATCAACGTTTACCCTCACAAGCAGGTATTACTGAAAGAGAAACAGTTTCTTGTACAATAGAAAATTGTGACGGGCCTCCTGTCAAACCTTCAATTATTTATCAAACATTTAAAAATGTATGCTAAATATTGCCTCACTGTGTATATAAGTGCAGATTGACGTTGTGTTATGCAACTTATTTACCTTAGTTTTAATGCCTTGGTTTCTGGCCTTCAGCTATGACAAGCCATTAGCAGTTGGAAAAGATGTGTAGGTTAGAGGCAAAAAACAACAACTATTAATTCCTATTTAAACATGATATCATTAATGAAGTATTGTGTGTGGATGCTGAAGCCATGCCGTTTCTCTTTGCAGAGACCTCTGGAGAAACCGGATGGGCTCGATGTGTCTGATCAGAGCAAGGAGCACCCACAACACCTCTGTGAAAAATGCAAGGTTCTTGGATACTACTGTCGTCGTGTGCAGTAAAAGTATGCCCACGCCTAATATTAAATTAATTATTATCAAAAGGTTTATAAAAAACTGACAAAGTAGTGAACATTTTATGCAACGTTGCTACTACAAAAACTTGATTCTTACAAACTTTCATGTACTGTAAAGCCTGTAACTATGTTTGTGTTTTCAAACCATTATTAAAGTCTAACTGTCAGTGTTAGAGCCTATTTCCAGTACCTCTAAAGAAGCGTATTAAATTGATTCTTTCTCTTTCCCTTGGGTATCTTGCTTGGAAAATTAAATTTGAATATATTTTGTTTGATGTCTTATAGGCTAATAGCAAAAACTGGTGGGCCTATACATTGAACATTGCATTTTATAAACTGTGAATTGTTCACCACCTTTTTTCTTAAGTGCACATTTGTCATGAAATATGATCATATTGAAGAACGTTTTGTATGTGTGTTTTGTATGTGTGTGAATCTGTAAGTTGTATTCAGTGAAACTGTCTGTATAAAATAAGTCATGAATTGCTACCAACAAGAAAATATTAATTTGAATCTGTATTACTGTGAGTGTTTAGGAAGGTACATCATTTTTGAATATATTTAAAAAGACATTAAATTGTATGATTATTTTCAGGAATATACTAGAACTTACGTTTTCATATGATCTGTTATCTGTAAATATATACCTGTGAAACCTTATTTTTCGCAAATGAATATATTTAGCATCATTGCATGTTTTCTAATATTATAAAAAACTAATCAAAGTGCCTCATGACATTATTGCACACGTTTTGTACTCTATGATGTAAAAACAATATAAAGGTATTAACTCCATGTTTGAGCATTAAGTGTGACAACTGATTTTTTTCTGGACAGTTTCTACATGGTTTACTTGTCCTGATAAAACAGTGTTAAAAGTTCCAAAGTTCAGAATATGAGAAAATCAAAAGCAAAGGTTTGCAAATTCTTCAGAGTGCCTTCATTAGCATAATAATCAAACTTTGAATTAAAGTGTTTTAACAACATTGTGGTTTTATGTTTTAATGGCAGTACAATTATGGTTTAATACTCAACTATACCAGATAGCATTAGCATATGTAATTCTCTTGTTTTAATGACCCATTTAGGCTCTACAGCCATATTGGGGAATCAAATTACGAGTTTGTATTGTTAACATTTGCACAGACAAGAAGTGAAAAGTAGTTGAACAAGTCAACTTCAGCTAAACTAAATGGTCTAAGCTGAATGTTGAGGCTGTCTGAGTATGTAGCTTTTGACTGTAGTCCCTTTGTCTTAATACGCGGTCACAAACATCACAAAAACATAATTCACAGCATCGAAAATTACTTTAATTCACGACATGAGACTTGCCCTGGCTCTGCATTCATGAATAAATTGATTTCTTATACGTCAAATGCATACTGTGTGTAATTGCTTACTTTACAAGTTCACATTAAATCATTCGACAAAGAGACAGGTCTTTTCATAATCATTGGTTGAAAGTTTTTGACCATAAAATGCACTTTCCATACGAGCAGCTCTTACACAAAATCCCTGAAACACAAACTGCTGCCAACAATTGTCAGCAGCATTGGGTACCATGTAAGGTACCAGAGATCCACTGTGTTAGGACTGACTTTTATATGAAATCACAGTACGGGGTGAGACCATGCTCATTGTCTGCTCATTCCTTTAGCTCTCCACAGTCTGAGATAGTGATCCTTTTGGAGGTGCGCCCAGAACGGGAACCAAAGGACTCCACTTTTTTGATCACGTCCAATCCTTCCTTAACACTGCCAAAGACAACATGCATACCATCCAGCCTACAGAGAATAGACGAAAAGAATAAGAGGTATCATTGCCCTAGACAGTGAAACTAATAATAATAATAATAATAATAATAAACTAAAAAATTATAATTTATGCCAAAATACCATTCAGTTTTAGCAGTGCAGATGAAGAATTGAGACCCATTGGTGTTTGGCCCAGCGTTGGCCATGGACAAAATTCCTACAGAACACAAGTGTAAAACATATTTTAAAGGACAGTGTACGAAAACATAATATTCTGCAATATAGTGATACACTCAAAGCTCACTTAACAGCCAAGCACAATTTGTTGTAAATGAAGACTGTTGTGAGTAAGAAAACTAATTTAAAATGTGAACACTCTGTCCATATCAACAAAAGCTTTGTCCCCACCAACTGACAATTTGGTAAATCAACCCCTGAAATGAATTACAGCAAGTCCTGTGTGGAATTACATTGACATTACTATGTACCGTGATTTTTAGAAGGGACAAGTGCAATACTGCCATCTGGTGGAGTCAACATGGTACAAAGTAATTTTGCATAAGGTACATTTTCTAAAACATTACCAGGGCCTGTATGTTTCAATTTGAAGTTCTCGTCTGGAAACTTCAATCCATAAATTGACTTTCCTCCAGTTCCATTGTGATTGGTGAAGTCCCCACCCTTTAGAGTAAAAAGTGCAATCAATTGTTGTATGATATGTGTCATATGCTAAGTACACGTTACATTCTATAGAATCTGAAACATTATTCAAATTTTTTTTAGAAAATACACCTACCTGGCACATGAACTGAGGAATTACTCTATGAAAGGTTGATCCCTTGTAGCCAAAGCCAAGCTCCCCTGTGCACAATGCTCTGAAATTTTCTACAAAACATGAGGCAACATATTAAATATTAAATATCAGGTTGTTATGTAGTCTACTGTATCTCATTCACGTTCGGGGCAAAGGTAGCCCTTTTCTGGATTCTATATGCTTCACTGGTTATGCTCACTGTTGAGTTTGTTGAAATTGACTAATACTAATTGGCCGGTGCTCAACACCTGTTCTGAAATTCTGAGCCTCCCCCTCCGGATGGGCTACCTTTGCAAACTGCGCATGCGCATTTAGCGCATTCTGAGCAGTAATTTCTCCCTGTCAAAAGGGGGTACCTCATACTATTCATTCAATTGAGGTAGCCCATTTGGAGGGGAGGCTAAATTATTCAGATGTATTTGTTTAAAATGTTTAGTTGTATTTGATTATATGCTCGGGAAGCCCATTCTGAGGGGAGACGCAAATTGTCAGAACACCGGTTAGATCAGTCAATTTCGACGTAACTTAACGAAGTCGATGGTCCTGAATGATAAGGTCTAAGAGGCAGGTGATATGTGGGATGACAACCCTGACCATCAATTTACCTGCTGTCTTCGGTACAACGTCAGCATTCAGCTGCAAACAAACAAAAAAAAGTCATTGTATGCTTATACAGACTTATTTAGGCTATATGATCAAATTCAACCAGAACCAAATTGCCAGTATTTTTAATGCATTAAAATAAACAACTTCGTTGAGCTGGTTAATAATGATTGGAGGATAAAGTGAACATGTTCGTTAACTTACTTCGAAGGTTACTCTTCCAACAGGCTGATTGTCTGCAGCAATGTCAAAGTAGACAGTCGGGTTATTGTTTGCAGTAGTAGGCCCACTCGAATACATTCGAGCAGCCGTGAAGGCAAATGAACATACTTTTACCCTGTTGGATAAACAAGTCAGAAACATTTTAGCTAGAAATGTAACCTTGTCTTATGCAAGCACTTGGACCGAAGTGGATATTAATGTCAGTCGCCCATATGGCCCAACCAGGAAGTGCATCGACATTTGCGGAAGTATCATTTTGTAACACTGTGGCCCTAACAAGAATTGTACTGCGTTTTTTTTGCGCACTGTTAACGCAGCAAGAAGTTGTTTAACACATTGTAACATGCTATCGTCTTACAATAGGCTAGACAACTCCAACCGCTGCACTGTAGTCTTAACGGGACACAATTCACGCAGCGGCGACTAAAATCGCGCTGTGTAGCGTTTTGACCCTGTTTGAATCACCACAAAAATGACGTTTTTGTTGGTCTGAGCCTATTCAGTAATTCAAATGTAAACCTCGTTTCACAACATATACGTGTCAACATCGATAGCGCTCTTGCTAATTCACATTTAGTTTCCAAAGAGC
>JAVQIZ010079337.1:0-10538 GCA_036023535.2 Galaxias brevipinnis
TTAATGAAAGCATATCTTGTAATCTAATCTAATCTTATTTAGGCTTTTTTATATATACATTTGTAGGTATGTTATTATATATAATAGTTATTATTGAATTAATTTAGTTGCATAGAAAATGTTTATTAAGTTATTAGCATGCTTAAAAGGCGTGTATGTTTAAATGTTATAGACGTTCTGGCCACTTGATGTTTGTATGTTTGTTGGTGTTTGTAGACTAGCCAAACGAATTCCATTATAAATTGCACGGTTTGCCTGTGAGGTGTAAATCAACAGCGTCGTAAAGGTTTACGTTTACACAATACCAAACTTACTCACATTACGCGCCTATCGAGAGTTATCGGATAACCTCGAAATTACTTTCTACGATGGTGGCAATTTGCATTCGTGTGAGATCACTGCCGAGATAATTACTTTGAATGTCAAAAAGATGTAGTTTTAATATCGTCTCTATTAGCCCGGTGGTTAGGTAATTATGGTGCAGATGACAGCGCGCGGGGGAAACAGATGGCATTTGCTTACTGTGATTCACAAGGTAAACAAAGAGGCCGCGAGGAGCGCCTGGCAGGCAGGGCCGCGTGACTGCAGGGGCGCCCAGAGGCGCGCGGAGTACAGAGAAGCTTAGGTGAAAAAGGGAAAAACACGACTGGAGAGTGAAAGGTGTTCCGTTCAGGTATACGTCTCTGTAGTGAAAGACTGGAGTTTGTTGTTTAGAAAGAGCAACCGCAGGCCTAGCATATAGTCGATCCCGAACAGATGGAGACGTTTAGGCTGAAGCAGGCTACATATGGCTGGTGTTTTGCAAACTTAACTTTATCTGAATTCTAAACATGCACATTTATGCAATCATTATTTTTCATTAATCAATTGGACTTTAGCCGACTTTAAAATAGTTTATTTATTTACAATGATCATAATGAATTTGGCCAGTTAGAAATATGAATTTTAAATATATACTTTTAAAATATTTTATAAGTAGGATTTTTATTTTAACTTGAATTTAATCATAATGCAATCTAACGAATTATATCTAGCCTATCTAAAAAAAAAAGCTCGATGGATGCACATAACATTTTATAAATAAAATGTCTGAGGCTTTGTTAATTAATCTTTTTAACTGTTGGATGTTTAATTGTTTTGGCTATTCCTTTGCGGACAGTGTGGTTGTGCCTGTGCCATTTTTTTTCGGATCTAATTTATAGACATTGTTTGACTTATGAGAAATAGCAGATCTAAGCTTTGCAGTAAATATGAAAGTAGCCGGTCGAGGTCCGGGGCTCAGCGGCGACAGGGGCATATGAGTCCGTGTGTGAGGAGCCAGGAGGCGGACTAAATGACCACATGTCCTGCGTTTGTTGGGAAAGAAGCAGCACATTCGAAGAGCGCATACTAATAATTACATTATAACAATAATTTAGCTTGTTAATAATTTGTATAGCTTATTATGAATATTATCTAAATATACATTTCTACGAAAAAATACTAATTTCATTAGCTAAAAGAGCACCTAGCTATTTTACTTTTGTCAAAATGTAAAAAATATATATATAAAAAATATAGGCCTATATCAACGTTTTCTTTAGTAGGCTCAATAGGTAACAAACTAAAAAGAAACAGCGCAGCAATGACCTTTAAATCATTGCCAACTATTTTTTTTTTTAGCGAATTGCTTGTCTTCAATTGCTTCGGGAATTACATTGACATATAACAGGCCTTGCTTGTTTTCTGACGAGAAGCCATAGTGACAGCAGCAATTATTTCCGGATATTCTTTAAAATATTTCAAAGAACAAAGTAGCACAATATGCCAAGCTAAAGATGATGTTTGAGATAGTGGATTGTTTTCCCAGGGTCATTTTTGACACCTAGTCAATTACTCACAGGTTGTTGTTGTCCGTTGGGGTTATAACGTTGTTATGCTGTCAAAATAAATTAGCCTATAGGCCTGCACTAGTATACGTTAGTTATTATTTTTAATAATAACTATTACACAAACAACAAATCAAAATACTAATTGTGATATAAACGTTTGGTCTTGCCAATGTCTTTTATATCCTTGAACAATCACTTGCTGAATTTGTGATGATTAATTTTGCACAATGATCTTGATGTTTACATATTCCACCCACGACATTCAATTTGACTTTGATTATTTCGAAGAGAAAATACTAAATTAGATTTTCCCTTTAAATAATTTATATAAATATACAGACTTCATAATAAAGTTCGATCATTTTGAAAAGACTATCGAAATTAAAACTATTCGGTGGTTTGTCCCTCATTACAAGCTTAAATAAATGCTTTTACAATTATGGTAATCGTCAAAATAAAGACACAGTTTTTGTACTGAATAAGTCAGGCTTTTCTGTCAAACGCGGGCTGAAATACTGCTTTGAGTTAATAGGTTGAAGCTACTCACCTTTTCAGCCGAGGGAACCAACGGGAAGTGACGCCATGGATACCTCTAATTAGCACATATTGTTTCGAAAAAAAGGCTATATGTTACTTTGACCTTTACAATTAGAGGAACTAATTGTTAAACTGAGTAAATTTAAATTGAATACAACATATGCAACTGTAATAAATAATATAATAAAATAGACCAGTTATTTAATGTCCATTACCTGAACGTAATTTTTAAATATTGTGATCTTGGTTACATGTATCTAATTGCACAACATTGCCTACAGTAGGGCTAAATATTTATTGCATTATAGGATGTTTTCTTTGCTATTGAACTGAACTGGAGCGATAGGCGTATTTTTGTGTTTGAGCTCTCCAGTATTCTCCTTTAGATTCTAAACACTTATTTGTTATTTCAGAAAGAACTCTGGTGGACACAGTTGAAAAAACACATACAAGCCAATCAGATTGCTCCTTACCCCTTTGGCCAATGACAGGCGCCACATTGTTGTCAAATTTGTCTAATGAAAACGTAGGAGCAACAATAGAGAGAGGAGAGAGAGATCTGTATCCACTCACAATCTCCTGAGGAAGTTAGTGTCTCGCACTTCTGCGAGTAGCAACCTCTTCTCCTTCCGGACAAGCAAAGAAGCAGCATAAGCTTTTAACGGCATTTCAAAAAACTTTCGTTGGATTCTAATTCTACTGTAACTTACTTAAAAGCTTTTATTTTTCTCTGCAATTCAGGTCATTTTAGTTGTATTTGTTTTATTAAACAAATTTGATAAGTTATTTTTGACAGCAAGTGGCAGAGTCTGAACCTTTTAAGCCCGCTGCTTTTGAGTTTATGGACAGACAGCATTAGTAAATCGCTAATCGTTACACGTTTCCTGGACATGACAACTGTTTAATTTGTGTGAACCATCAGCATAAGGCTCTTAAGTTACAGTTTTATTCCACGGCCTCCAAGAAACCGTCGACATATAATAGTGCTTTGCCATCCATAAAGTTTAGTTTTAGTTGGTGAAGAATGGATTTGAGACCGGAGCACCCTGCAGTATCATCGGGGTCCCAAGTCCACCCCTCAGCTGCCGCCTCCATCTCTGTCCCCGTATCCATGGCCAGCACTCTCTTGCGCGGCCCTCCGCTCCTCCTGCGCGCCACCGAGAAGTATCCCCGGACCCCCAAGTGTGCCCGCTGCAGGAACCATGGTGTTGTTTCGGCGCTAAAGGGACACAAACGATACTGCCGCTGGAAGGATTGTATGTGCGCCAAGTGCACCCTGATAGCAGAGAGACAGCGCGTCATGGCAGCGCAAGTGGCGCTGAGGCGGCAGCAAGCTCAGGAGGAGAACGAAGCCCGCGAATTGCAGCTATTGTACGGGACGGCTGAAGGGCTCGCGCTGGCCGCAGCTAACGGCATCCTCCCACCGCGTCAAAACTACGAGGTTTACGGTTCAGGAAACAGTGAAAGCAATTCGGGTAAGTTAATCAAAATGTCACACATTCTCAAAAAATACTATTAGTTTCAAAGGCTTCATACAAATCTGGTTTCCATAAACTATGATTTGTCAATGATGACTATTTATTGATGATAGTGTTTTTTTTTTCTTGAATAATTGCCTATTTATTTGTAAACATTTGCATCAATAACAATATACATTGTTTAAGTAGCATCACCAGTATCATGAATTGAATTTGGTGTGATGTTTGTTTTCATATTTATTGTCCTGAATAGATCAAAAATATATTCGATTTTTCGTTCAGATGCATATAACAAATCTCAGTAAAATAAATTCAGGAATAATTTATTAATGAATGAGGAATATCCAAAAGTTTAATTTAGAATATATGTTGTCATGTATGAATACAAGTTACAGTGAAAGTCCATGATATTTGACAGTCTGTAGACAAACAACAGGTGTGTTTATTTCCGTCCATAGTGCCAGAGTCATTTCTCATCCAATCAGTTTGTTTGTTTTCTTCTTCTCTCACAGACTCAAGCCTTCAGAAATACGAGCTCTTCCCTAAATCCCAGCTGTCCAGTTCCCTGAGCTCACAGCAGAACCTGGGGAAGTCCGTCTCCACGGACACCGAGTCGGTACCGGGCCTGTCCTCCCCGGATGGTCGTCACGGCGGCTCTGGTTCTGAGAACGGCGACGGCGAGTCTTTCGTCAGTTCTCCTGTCCCCAAGCCGCTGAAAGACGGAGAGGACACCCCCGGTTCTGTCAGCCCGTTGGGCTCCGAGTCCGGCTCCGACACGGACAAAGACGACCCCGAGCCCTCGCCGTCCTCCATGGCCGCTGCTGCCGCCGCTTCCAGACACATGAACGCCATCGACATCCTGACGCGAGTGTTCCCCAGCCACAAGCGCTCCGTGCTGGAGCTGGTCCTGCAGGGCTGTGGGAAGGATGTGGTGCAGGCGATCGAGCAGATCCTCAACAACAACAGCCACCACCACCATAGCCACGGTGCCGGGGGAGCAGGAGGAGCAGGAGTCAGCAAACCCAGCAGCCTGCTGGAGGAGGCCTGGACCGCAGAGAGGATCCTCCACCAACAGCCCTCTCTCTCCTCTTCGTCCTCCTCCTCCGTCCCCAGACCCATGCTGCCGGGAGCCATGACACTGAGTAACCGCTCGGCCTTCTCCCCGCTGCAGCCCAACGGGCCTCACTTTGGGGCTGACCCCGGGGCCTACTCTCTGGGCACGCCCCTGGGCCTGAGCCCCCTCCGGCTGGCCTACTCAGCCCACAACCGGGGCCTGGCCTTCATGGCTCCCTACTCCACCACCGGCCTCATGCCCACACTGGGCTTCAGACCGCCCATGGACTACGCCTTCAGCGACCTGATCCGAGACCGGACTCTGCTGCACAAAGAGCAGGGCTATGCAGGGGCGCTGTACGGCCCACTGGTCAACAACACCCCTGACAGCAAGCCGTGACCAGGACTCCCTGAGACCCATAGAGGAAACACTTACTGTTAGTGTCATCTAAATGGGATGTTCAAAACAAAAAAAACATTCCATGAGTGAGCTGGGGGGAGACAGTGTTGCATTCCATGGTCATAAGTGTTGAATGTTCTGAGGAAGAATAGGCGACATGTTTTCAACTGTTTGGATCTGTAAATAATAATAATTGTTATAATTATATCTGAAACAAAAGTTAAAAATGATAGCCTCTATTTGCTTAATAAAGCTATAGGCAAACTAAACTCACTTAAAATGTAGGCTATATAACTAATTTCACAGACTTAATTTTCCATGTATAGAAAGTGTTTAAATATTATATTGTAAACTTCCTTATCGGTCAAAGTTTAGAAATCTCAATCGCGTTTTAAGGGCAGACGGACTTTTAATACTGTGGCTCCCTATGCATTTGGAAGTAAAAAGATGATACAATCTCACAGGCATTTAGTTTCCCGACATAAGTGGCGTTTTCTTTTCGTTTTGTTATAGAGGGCGTCTTATTTGAATTATAAACCTCTCAGTCCTTCGAACTATAAGGCCTTGAACGCACATGACATTTTTGATCAATTGGTGCACAAAATGTGAAACTCAAAAACCAGTTTGTCCGTTAATCATGGCGTGTTTAGCGATAGTTTTAGCATACAAAAGATGAACTGAACTAACAATAGGCGTCACATTGTCCTGCGCAACACGTTTTGCGTTGAAAGGTTGGTCTATCAACCTTTCGATATTTTATTAAGGTTAAGGATTAATTAACTTTACTATTATAAATTGTAAATGTAGGAATTCAGCAAAACCACTAATTACATGATTATTCCTGTTTTCTTCCGTTCTCTTTGTAATATTTCTCCCTCCATCAGGCGTTGTCTATAGGCATATCTTGCATTTAATTGGTTATTTTTTTGTGACCTTAAGACTTTTTTTTATTATTATTGTTTATCATCCGCGATACTTCTTTATTTTGTGAAATGGGATTTGTCAAGTGCTGGATCATGTCAAGTTTTCTTCAAATGTTGCAAACTGTGCTGTCATATTGTATGAATTGCTGGAAATAAATGTTATTTTATACGAAAAACAAAAGCCACATTGTTGTATAATTTTTTTTTGTATTTAACTTTTATATGGGGCTGACAAAAAATATTTTGCAACTCTACAGCTATTTACTTACTACAACTTTCCGTAATCCGTATTTCCATATTTTTTTGTAGAATTCTCGGTTATCAGCTAGCGTAATTTTTGGGGGGTGTTCCACCCTAAACGACTAATAGCAATAATGATACTGACTTATAGTTAGTTATAATTATTATTATTATTATTATTATGATTATTATGATTATTATTATTATTTATAATAATCATAAAAATAATAATAATATGATTATTATTCTTAAATCCCTTTGCTAATATTTAATAGCGCTTCTTGAAATTATGTTCTTTGCCTGCTCATAATTTTTTTTGTCGTTGCTTAATGACAGATCCTTTAGAAAGGAACTCTAATATTGTTATAATACGGCTTTTTCCTGAATCAAAGAAAATCATACATAGGCCTACATTATTCAAATCAACGTACAAGCCTATGTGTTGAGCGGATCAGTTTCGCTCATTCGAATATGGTCTTTGAATGGTTTATCTCACTAACTCTATTGGTTTGAACCTCACTTTTATTACTTTTTGTCTTTGGTCTGGTCGATACTGTTGATGAAATCTATTTGGTACTAAAGTTATGTATTATTCTAACGAGTCCAAACTGGCAGGATCTTTTATTTTTTTTACAGGATATTGTTCCAGTTAAACTTGCATGCTGCAGGTTGATGCCTACGCTTTGCCTGCTCGTGAGACTCCTACAATCAAGCCGCGAAAGGCATTAGTCACAAAGTATGCAGTGTTTTCAGGCCGTTTAAACGATTTGAAATATGAGGCAATAAGGAACCCTAATCTTTTTCTTTCTTTCTTTCTTTCTTTCTTTCTTATGAAAAATATGGCTACCCAACGGTTCAGTCTCCAACGCCAATATTACAATGTCAACACAGTCGCTTCCAGCGCGCCCTCATATTTAATGACACGGGGAAGGAAACCGCACACCGCGCATAGAGGCACAATATTACACATTTCATAAAGTGTGTTTATTTTGCTACTAAACCTTTCATAAAATGACTTCCCACAATGAATTAAGTCTGCAGCTTAAAGGGCATTTTTTTGTGACAACTGTCCGTTTAGGAAAGAGGATTTAAAACTATGTTTTATAGGCTTTAAAGGCATTTGTATAGGCCTGTAGGTTGGTGTTTAGGCGTAATGAGACAAGGCTTATTCAAAATGTAGAATTGTGAAGTGTAAGTCAATGGGTTTGTGAATTTAATTAATGACATGTATATTACAATCATTCCAATTCCTTTTTAGTTAAAAATAGATGCATGTATATCATGGCTGCCACACTAATCCACACTTTGAAATTGCGTATGGTCTATGTGGTCAAACTAGTATTCTAAACCTAAATCAGAAATGTTTAAACGCCATCTTCGTGCTCACATAGAATGCAATTCCCAACATATTGCTTGAACTTTAACTCGATCGGAATAGCCAAGTTGACTTTAATAGGTCGATGGGTTTAGGAACGCCATGGGGTTGTAAAGTGATACCTTTACCTTAAGTGTATATCAATACTCTTGTTGCTGCTGTTTCTGTCGGACCTTTAGTTGTTGGCCGTTAAGCAATTAGGGATAAGCTGCATATTTCTTGAGGTGTGCGCTTGAGAACTGTTTTGCCGGCGGCGCGATCTAGCGTTCATTGGCTGTTATAACCCTATACAGCAGCTATACTGAGAACGATGCCGATGCGTAGCCAACATTATTTTCTTTAACTTAAATTATAGTGACGTGTTGCCCAATAAAGTTGCATGCAGAAAAATATTTATGACACTTAAATATGTAGGCTATCATAAGTATGCATACTTTTGGCAAGTATGCAATTCAATCTTTTTTTTTGTATGGTATTTTCTTCATGCAAATTATTTTTCGGGGGGTTGTATGAATTAAAAATGCTTGTGTGTGATCGCAATAATTGACCAATTGAACAAGTTAATTGTTGCTAAATCTTAAACCCTGTCAAATAGGTGAGAATGAACGCATAAACTGGTACAAGACAACTAGAATACATGATTCAAACGTAGCCTGCTATAGCTCACCTTACGCACAGGTGCATATACTTGATTAAGATAGCTCACCTTAGTGGAATGCAGGTAGCCTACATGATTCAAACATGTATCAAATATATATAAAAAATGTTTTTCCATATGGTTGCATGGGTGGTCGGGATTGCGGTTAGACCTATAGGTTAAGGGTTTGGGGCGTTAAATTCATGCATGGAACAAAATTTTGATTGTTCTTGTAAACATCCAGTTGGATAGGAGTTTTATTACTGTTTTAAATGATGTGCACTCATGTAGCCTATTTAATTAGCACTGCAGCTTTTTGAATATATAAATACTGAGTTCATGACAAGCAGGTGCGTTAAAATCGAGTGTGAACCATGAAGTAAGTATAGGCCATCTTGGCGGCCCCATCACAATTATAAAAGGTTAATTTCAAACCGAACATCTATAGACCTCAGCAGCTTGATTAAAGTGCGAGGGGAAATAATTTGATTGAACTTTCGTTTTAATTTTAGCTATAAATCAATGTGACACAAAAATTATGCCATATAGTTGCGGTTGCATTCAGAGTCCGCGCATAAAAGCTATTGCAAAACCAACAGTGCTCTCTTGTGGTCACAACAAGAAACGACACGGTTCACTCATGTTCAATCCCGTTGAGGACGCATAATGGCTTTTAGACCTCCACTATGTCGAGTTAAGAATGATCCCGATGAAGTCGCGTTCAGAACCTTTTGATCGACATTTTAAACTGGCACAACGTGATATTCATTCCTAATCCAATATCGCTCACAATGACTTGCAAATATTGAGCCCACAGCTCAAGTTAAAAGAGGGCTCAGTCTGTTTTAGTCAGCTCTTAGCCAATGTCAGAAACATCGGAGTCGATGAGCTTCCACTTATTGGAGCCCACGTAAAATTACGTAAATGCAGCTTTACATTTGCAAGACCTGTCTGTAAACATTTCTAGTTTACATAATCTTTACCATGACATCTGAGTCACAACAAAGTCATTCCCCAATTTTGTTTATTTTTTTTTAAACGTATTTTACCCATATATCAATGTAGGCACATCATCTCGATTCACATATCAAAAGCTTATAATTTATGGCGCACATCACTTTCCTACATGACTGCATGCCTGGCACTGCGTGGAGTCCACCACAGAGGTGTATGGAGTAGATCCACTTTGCTTGGTGAATTTTCTTACAGGGTCTACCACCAGGGTCCAGAAACGTTGTTTAGATTTTAGTTGGATCTGATTTTGGAGATGTGTAACTTTCGTTTCCACGACAACAGCATGTGTCATTTCTGTCTGGCTGTTGTCTTCACCCCCCCTTAAATCTCTTAATTCATTGTATAGTTTATAGCTTATCATAGCTTCTTATGGTCTTAGTTTTTCAACCTCTGGAAATAAAATTAGGTTATCATAGCTTATGTTTAGGCAGTACATGATTATTTATTGCTGCCCCCCAAGCGGCAGGGCCCCAGACAGCTTTCTCCTTTATACCCAGAACTACACAACTAGTCTGGCACCATCCATTTTTGTTTGTTGTGCTAGAAGAACGCAAACAAAGAAATGAAATAATGTGCAGTATTTTATGTTCCGATAGAGGGGCAGAGGGTAATTCTTTATAGATGTCCCTAGTATTGCATTAACGTAAATGAATCAATCAAGACTTTCAATAAGTTGATTCAAGATTGACATTCTTAATCATGTGCGTATTTTTGTCTTCACATTAAAGCATTTTATTTAAGACAGGGCTGCAGTAAAGCCTTTGATCTGTTCTTTCCAGACTTAACTTCACTCTTTACCACTACTCCCTATGATGTAACCCATACCCCTTATCATTTACCTAACATATCCCTTACCATTTACCTAACATACCCCTTACCATTTACCTAACATACCCCTTACCATTTACCTAACATACCCCTTATCATTTACCTAACATATCCCTTACCATTTACCTAACATACCCCTTACCATTTACCTAACATACCCCTTACCATTTACCTAACATACC